>CABFOV010000925.1:0-20528 GCA_902141375.1 Timema poppense
GCATTCCTCACATTCACAAGATGTCTTGTCAGAGGTGAAGGAAGGGTTTGGTGATCAGATAAATCTTTGCCGGGACCAAGGAGAAATGTAGAATAAAATGTTATTCTAACCTTCCATTACGTCCATTAAAATGTTTATCACTAACAAACTCATTTTTGTCACAGATTGAAACAAACTTTGATTGCATTTGATATAATTTTAAGATGCTCCTTATATGTATATCTGAAATACCAGGGATAAGTATCTCAAACTTCTACTAACACGCATCAATAATGATGGAGCTATGATCAACAAACACGTGTTCCCATAATTTGCATACAAAGAAAACTTTCTTTGTTGAGAGACCTTGAAATGGCTTGATTGCCTCATACCATGCCACCCATTAAGACTAAAAGAACTTACATAAACTCAAAAATTGTGTGGATGTATGCATTGCATGTTTATGTATGAAGAGAAGATCAATATTTGGTTAAGTTTTGCAAGAAAGAGAGAGATCACGGTCAAATTTTGATGGGAATAGGTTTATTTATAGTACAGGGAAATTGTAAAAAAAAAAATCTTTCGCTAGAAATTCATGATAATTTTTAACAGTTTTTGGGAAGTTAGTAAGCACTATAAGAAACAATAAAATCAGCTTGTTGCAATTTTTTACCCCAACTCTTTATGCCCACCATCTTGAAAAAACATTTTACGCTCTATTTATTAAATGCTTAGCTTATATATATATAAAAGTTAAAAACAAATGTTAAAGCCCATAAAACCCAATAAAGAAAGTCCCTCTTTTAGTGTCACAAAAATGTCCCTACGAAATAATAACATTTAATCTTGATTTAAAAAGTGACGCAACACAGGATGGGGGCGGGAGGTGTCAGACTAAATGTATACATGGTGTTACAACAGGAGGGTAAGTAAGGGGGATAAACAAAGAGCAGTAAAAACATTACGTGGTTCATGGATGACCCCTAAACCCTGTGCACGAGTGCCGAGTTTAATTTCCTAACAGTTAAAACTCTGACGAAATTCTCACAAATCAACGTTTTTGATTGTCCAAGTCACAGGATTTGTATAGTCCATTCTGTATAGGAGTGGTTATATCTCAAAGCTAGAAGAAGGTGTAGAAACTGTTATATAAAAAACATAAGTATTTAAAAATAAATAGTTTGTTGTGAAAGTTTTTACTGCCGAAAGAGACTACAAATTAGTGTATATGGTCTTAAAGATCTAATGTTTCGGTGAATGGCTACATGATAGAAGAGTTGGTAACTTTTAATAACTGTTGGTTACCCCCACTCCTATTGCGAATGGACTATAGTAAAGCCAACCAAGTGTAATATTTTGTGATTTTTTTTTACAAATCTTCAGCCTGAGGTTTTTTTTAAAGTCCTCAATAATTTTTTTACTTGATTGACGTATTTTAAAAAAGCCTCAAGCTGAAGATTTGTAAAAAAATCACAAAATTCTACATTCGGTGGGCTTTACTATAGTCCGTTCGCAATGATTCAGAGAAATAAATTCTTTTAATCTTAAAATTTCTTTGAAATTTCATGACCCCCTGAACACGAAAAAGTGGTTTTCACAATGCCGTTTTTCTATCTGTTATTGGGACTAGAGACAAAACCATTTTATCGATCGGGCTAAAATTTGGTATTTTGGGTTTTCCTAAGGTTTCCTAGAATAATATTTGGAATTATGTATCTAACACTAAAATTAAGAGCAGTTTACTTGGGAGGGTGCTGATATTTATCCACTCTGAATGATATCCATTCAGACATTTCTTAAGCAAGCACCATAAATAAAAAGTCTAATTCGTATCCATTCTCATAATATCCACAAAATCCTTAATTGTATCCATTCTGAATGGTCTCCATTCAGACAGTATTCAATTAAACTACTTTAACAAAAATACTGTTTGATATCCACTGTAATTATTTGCATATATCCACAAAATTCTGAATTGTATCCATTCTGAATGATCTCTATTCAGATATTTTCTCAAACAAGCACCACAAATAAACAAAATTGGATTTCTATTCATTATCATAATATCCAACCAATTCTTGAATTGTATCCATTATGAATGGTCTGCAGTCAGACATTTCCTTAATCAAACACCACAAATAAAAATACTGGTTTGTATTCACTAGAAATATTTGCATTAAATCCACAAAATCCTGAATTGTATCGATTCTGATTTGTATTCCTTTAACTGCGATGCAACTTGTCTGATATATGGCAGCAGCAGAAACTTTCATTAACTCATTCCGTGTTTACTTGAGAACAGCACTATCACTAAGTTAATATTTAAAAAAATATATAAAATTATTCATGTTTCTTTTAAAATAATAATAAAAGTGTATCTTAAAAATGATTGATTTTTAAGAATAATTATGATTAAGTTTAAAATTGGTACATGTAGAAGTATTTCCTAAAATAAATTAATATTTCTAATAGTTTGAAAAATCTAATATTTCAGGATTCTGAAATTTCATTTAAATATGTTGACTTCTGAAAGGTTATGTTTTGTTCGGTCAGGTTCATTTATAATATTAAAAATCATAACTTTTGCCTATCAAATACTTTGGTGCCATGTTGTGACATTCTTTGAATATTCATGTTTTAAATAAAAAAAAATCTTCTGTGATTGCTAAGAGTTTTGTTGATTTGTTTAGATTATACATAACTTATTTTACAATATTAATTTTGCTATCAGAGATTTGTTTTGTTTTTGTGTGTAAATATGGCAAAAAATATAAAACTTGTCATATGATGACAAAGAAAAACCAGGAATCCTGCTTTTTCTTATACCTACTGTAGGTGACCTGGTTGTCTAGGGGTAAGGTGTCAGACTTCTATGCTGGCAGCCGGGGTTAAATCCTCGGTCCCGGCATAGATTTATCTGATAACCAAACCCTTCCTTCACCTCTGACAAGACATCTTGTGAATGTGGGGAATGCCAGGCCTCCACCGTGGNACCCTTCCTTCACCTCTGACAAGACATCTTGTGAATGTGGGGAATGCCAGGCCTCCACCGTGGATCGGATTCCACGTTAAACTGTAGGTCCTCCATTTCATCTCACAATCACCCTACCATTATACATTAGCGTAAGTGCGTATAAACCGAACGGGTAGTAAGACGCGGTGCTAATAATAATAATAATAATAATAATAATAATTTATACCTACTCTTAGAGAAATAAGCATAAGTCCTTAACTTATATACTTACTGGTACATAATCACCTTTAACCACCGTCTCAAGAACTTTCTTTAAAACACAACACGAATTTTATTATTTAACAGTTAAAAGCAAGGCTTTTTATTTTTACACACTGACCTCCCTCTCGTTTCATTTGAGATTAATTAATGGTTGGGCATTTATACTTATAGTACGGCTAGTGGAGATAAACTCGCATTGTTTGGACATATTATAGTTGTTGCGGAGAGTGGTAAACACTATTAAATCAAACTTAACAAAACTGGAACATAAACTGTAGGCCTATGTTCAAGTTGATTATGATAGCCTAAAAATAATATTTCTTAAACCAACTTCAACCCAGGTAGCCCTATATTATAAACTGATGATATTATCTATAGATAATAGGATATGACACTTTAACACAAATCTATTAAGATTAAAAGCATACAATTACAAAAACATTGTTTCTTAATTTCCATGCCCTGTAAGAGATATAACCTACTTTAATCTTTGCTTTGAGTCGGTGATAGTTTTGCGTGTGCAAAAGTTTAATAAAATGGTGTTGTTAAGGTAGCTACTGCTGTCTATTTGTCATAATATTATATTTAAATACAGGGTTGCCAACAAGATGATACTAGGGTTATTTATATATAAATATATTTTTTGTATAAAATAAGCACCTTATACACAAGTATATTATGTAATGTTTATAAAAATAAGTCAAATAATTTAAAATCCATGTATAGATTTTGAAGTAATAAGACAATAAGTAAAGAAATTAAATTCATTATTAACATAGAGATAGTGTTACTCTCTAGTAAACACTGGATGAGTTAAGTAAAGTCTCTTCTGCTACCATCTATCAGACAAGTGACACCACATTTAAATGGATACAATTCAGGATTTTATTGATATAATGCAAATATTTAGAGTGAATACAAATCATACTTTTTATTTGTGGTACTTGTTTAAGAAAACGTCTGAATTAAGACCATTAATAATAGATACAATTCAGGATTTTGTGGATATAATGCAAATAATTACAGTGGATACAAATAAGGATTTTTGTTAAAGTCTTTTATTTGAAAATTGCCTGAATGGATACAATTCAGGATTTTGTGGATATTATGAGAATAGATACACATCAGACTTTTTATTTTTGGTGCTTGTTTAAGAAATGTCTGAATGGATACAATTCAGTCGCCTCATTTACTTGAAGTTGAAAAAATAAAAGAGCAATTCTCTCGAAATTGGCTTTAATTAATTTAATTACCTGCTTCAGTGGCCATATGGCCTAAGTCTCTACTCTTGCAATAGACTAGACTGCCAATGCCGGTGAGATCAGGATTAGAATTTCAATCAGGTCTGTGAAGGGTTTTTACCAAAATGGTTTTCCACTCTCCTTACTCGCAAATATGGGCACACGTCCTATAGATTTACCCTTCTTCATCAATAAAACCATTGGCATAATTAGTACATAAGCGGATAGCGTGAACAGGTAGTAAAACGAAGTGCTAAAAAAACATTTAATCAAAGTTCATAGCTAGGCACTGTTTATATCTAAAACAAATGGTGCGTGTATTTTTTTACACATGTGGACATTTCTAACTTTGATCTTCCCTCCGTAGCTCTTTTAGATACAAAATAAATTAGCACCATATAATTGTAGGAATAATAAAAATAAACAACTTTTACTTGAAATAATATTTTATATAAGCAGTATTTTCTAAATTTAAGTAAAAATATATATTTAAATAGAGCTTTGGGAGATGGGGAGTTGGAAAGGCACAGAACAAATAATATGTTTCTGTAACTGTGTATATTAATTTCGCATATTTTAATAGCTATAAGTATAATTTATATAAAGGAGTATGAAGTATGTACGATGCACAATTCCATTTATTTATGAAAGCGTTCATACATTCTCCAACTAACCTAAATTATATATAGCTTGAGGCTTTGTGATTGAAAATTTCAATAAGATAATCCTTAAAGTAAATAGTTTTATTTAAATCAATAGATTTGGTAGAACTCAAGAAATTTCTAAGTATCGGAAGAATTGTTCTTTTTCTTAAAGAGTGGCTTCCTCTTTAAACATTTTTGGGCAAATCATTTTCATTTAAAATCTAATTAATAAAATCTCTTGGGTGTAGTTATGAGTCATTGTCAAACAAAATAGCTTCTCATTTTATATATATATAAATGTAATATCAGGTTTACTATAGTTTTTAGCATATATGTATTAGAGCACTTGATCCTTTGAAAAATATAATGGCCATGTAGACACTAAAAGTTTAATCTACTGATGAATATTCAGAGAGACAGATCTCTATTGATATGTCGGCACACAGTAAGGCAGAGTTGGATCCACTTAAACGTATGGCAACAAAACAAGAAACCATAATTTTATCTAACGACATATCTTACATGTTTGAAGTAAAGCAGTTTGATTTTATGATATAAAATACCCGCATCAATTGTCGAATGGTCTAAGGCAGGGATGGCGATACTTTTCAGACCAGTGTGCCACTTGAGGGCTAGCTGAATTTTGAACTAGTATAATGTGCCACTTGAGGACTAGCTTCATTTTGAACTAGTCGAGTGTACCACTTGAGGAGTAGGTGAATTTTGAACTAGTCTAGTGTACCACTTGAGGACTATCTTCATTTTGAACTAGTCTAGTGTACCACTTGAGGGCTATCTTCATTTTGAACTAGTCTAGTGTGCCACTTGAGGACTATCTTCATTTTGAACTAGTCTAGTGTACCACTTGAGGACTAGCTGACTTTTGAACTAGTCTAGTGTACCACTTGAGGAGTAGGTGAATGTTTAACTAGTCGAGTGTACCACTTGAGGAGTAGGTGAATGTTGAACTAGTCGAGTGTACCACTTGAGGAGTAGGTGAATGTTGAAACTAGTCGAGTGTACCATTTGAGGAGTAGGTGAATGTTGAACTAGTCGAGTGTACCACTTGAGGAGTAGCTGAATTTTGAAATATTCTAGTGTGCCACTTGAAGACTATCTGCATTTCGAACTATTCTAGTGTGCCACTTGAGGAGTAGCGTAATTTTGAACTAGTATAGTGAGCCACTAGTAATTTACGTTTATTAATGAGTATTTAGAAATAATAAAGTATTGTATATAATGAAATGCAATGAACTACTCAAATCAAATGTAAGTAATTTAATAATGCCTAAAATTTGAATCCTAGTCGGGTGTACTAAGATTTTCCCCCGAAGTGGTTTTACACTCTCCCTCTACGCAAATGCGGGTACAATTCATTTCAATTTTACTTTCTTTATCCTTAACGTAATTAGTTCGTATGCGTATAACCCGAATGAGTAGAGAGACGCAAAAAATTTAAAAAAAATGTTTTAAGGCTGATCTGTGCTTTGAATTTATCTGTGTATATTTCCCCTCTCCCCTCACACCTTTTAATAGTCTTTGCCTTGTGGGGGCTGTTTTTATTGTGTATTCTCTTTAATTAAATCCACGAAGCGCCTACCCAAAAGAACGCCTTGTGGTAGGTACGGGGATTGAAACCCTGTCAGTGTATGTCACTGCACTTGTAATAGATTGTGGTTATAATGATAATAAAATTACTTACAAATAAATCAGTGATGGTTTGGATCCACTATTATAAGAATATGAATTTTAATTTTACTTTTGAATTCCAAATCTCTAATTCGAATCCAAATACCGTGGAAATCATAAGCAAAAGAGTAAATAAGAATTTAACAGAATCCTGTGATAGCAAGTAAATATCTATAGTATCTAATATTTTTTGTTGCTAAAATTAATTTTAAAACGTTCAGTTAAGTGTTAAATTAATGGTTTGGGCTATGGTTGTTAAGTTGTACCTAAAACTATGTTGGGGTTAAGCCACGAATAAGCAGTATTAGAACTACCCACTTTGGTGAACACATGATCTAAGGCATTACTCTCGCAGTGGACTATATTGTTTATGATGGGGAGATTGGGGTTCGATCCCAGTTGGGTGTACACTCCCCCCCCCCCCCACACACGCAAATGCAGGTGCACTTTATCGAAATACAACCTTTCTATTAGCTAGCGCATTAGACTAATTATTAGTAGTCTACATAGGTGTATAACCCAAACGTGTAGTAAGACGTAGGTTTAGAATAAAGTATATATTTGTATATATATGAGCTCTAAAACAAATTTCAATAATTAAATATTTTTAAAACAAACAAACATGTATCTATTTTTCTCAAATATCGGATCCTCCACTATCCTTAAAGATTCAGAGGATTCGAGAATCCCCTCCATAAAATAAATAAAAAAAAGTATAACTAAATGATGACCCATCATAAATCATTAGAATTCGTTTTAAAGAGCAAATAAGTCGACTTAACGGCTATTTTTTATCTCACTATATTAACCACGTGGTAGTTCGGTGTCCAAACACGAACGTCCACATAAGTAAACCTCGAGGTCGATATATCGCCGGCATTGTCGATAGGGGTTGGTACCTCCAACCTGCTAAACACCCGTCGCATGTTGGTACAACTGGGATCGCCGAGGCGCATGACGGGAAAGTGGGCCAGCTGGCCAGCTAACGTTCGATCGCTCAGTTTCTGTGTCCCATCAGCGGTTAATTTGTTGAATGTGGTATACAAAACAACCTGTAAGGTAGGCCGATGGGAAACAACATTTTTTTTTATTATGTGTGTTAAAAAGAATGTCAAAATTGGTTTAAAAGGGGGGAGTGGGGGATTTTTGGTCAGAGGTTGGTTTTAACTTCCCTCAGATTGGCGTAGCTTGTAATGTCGTGAAATAAATGTACGTTCTACACCAAAGATCTTTTTTTAAATACGTTAAAAAGAATAAATTAGAGTTTTATTCTGTCGACCTTGTTTTCCTCATATTTATTTTAGCACCGCGTCTTAATACCCCTTAATAATATATCATAAATAATTCCGTTCATGTTTCCTTATCTAGTGATTAGTTAATGATAGTTGATATGTGAGGGGAGTGAGTATTAACTATCACATCAATATATATATATGTATAAGAACATCAATAACAACATCAAAGTCTAAACAACAACGCACGTGTCAACAGTGGGCGTGGCCTGGGTAGGATGAGGAATAAGGATGGGGGGGGGAGGGGAAAGGACAGGTAGACACAAAAAGCAAGACAAACACGGGCGGGTGCCGAAGTATTTTTTTTTTATTTCGTCCATCATTTGGGGTGGATATTATTATCGCGATGTCGCTAGTGACTTCCACCGGTGACGACACAGTGAAAAGCAGGTGGAGGTGGTGACGGCAGCCAGGCCTCACGGTTCCAACAAACAGGCTCGTGGTGCAGCTGTGACGGCGTGTGCGATGACGTCACCAACATCCAACACAAGCAAGAGGCAAAGCGTTGCTGCGTACAAAAAAGAAACAAGACAAGAGAAGAAAAGGAAGAGAAAAGCCGTGCGACGTTGCAGTGATTTTTTTTTATTTCATTTTTTTTAATTTTCAACAAAAAATATTGTGAAGTTAAAAAGTAATTTTTTTTGTGTGAATGTGAGTTTTTTTTTAATATATACATAAATAGGAGTTTATTTTCCATATTTTTGCTCCATTCAATCAAACTCTTACCTCTTCCTGATTCGTCTAGGTCGTCGACAGTCTCCGTTGAGGCCCGTGTCAGATTCGAACCCCGCCCCTTTACGAGGACGATACTTTTGCCCTGACGGCATGTCGCTGATGAGGTCTACGACGATGGTCGTCTGTTGAGGTTGATACTGCGTGTTAATGTGTGTGGAGTGATCCGCGCTGAGCTCGGAAGATCCCGACCCTGGTCCACCCATTCACACGCGGGAGAAATGGCCGCCTCACAAAGAGGTTCTAGGTTAGGTTTTGTTAATTTATTTATTTTAATTTAAGATATATTTTTTTCTTATTCAAACTTGTTAACCCTTGAGACAAAAAAAATAAAGTTCCTTCTTTGTGAAGCCCGCGCTCCCAAACAGATCGATGGCTACCCCAGTGTGTCTGCTCCCCTATGTGTATGTGTGGACGGACGGCGGAGTAGTGAGTGGTGGCGAGGTTGCTTGCCTAGCGACTCGTCGTTCTAACCCCTCCCCTCCCTTCATCCACTGGCCTTGTACAACCCCTCACCCCTCTCACCCTCAACAACCTATACCTTGACGTGATCCGACGCTGCGACTTTCCCCCTAGACATCAGCCCCCCATGGATAGCCTTGGAGGGAGATATAGCTTACTTTTCTTTAATTCTCGTTACCCTCACGACTTGCCAAATCTTCAGCCTTGATTCTCGAGTTGTTCTCGAAAAAAAGTGATGGTGACGTCTTTTGGTACCTCGGCACGTTCGGGATGAAGCTGCTGCTAATCTCAGGGATGTAACGACACATGGAAGATAAAGGTGTCCGTTCGTTCTCGAAATAAAGATTAAAATGACTGGTCCTGTCCCCGATTTCTTAATGGACTTTGAAAGTGATTTGAATTTAGGTGGAAATGTAGGGAACTCGAGCTGAGGGCAGTATTATTTTCACTTTTCGTAAGTAAACTTTATTTATTTTTTGCAAAAATAAATTAAATATTTTTCCATAATACACATAGCTTAATTTTCTTCACATGGCGATATCAACAGTTCTTGAATATATGTCATGATTGTCTTGGAATTTGATGAGAACTAGTTCATTTCCTTTAAAAAGATTTTTCCTAAAATGCCATTATGCTCATTCAAGAACTGTTGAGAATACTATGTGAAGAAGAAATATTTGATTTATTTTATCCAAAAGAATTTATTTGCTATAAAAACTGTAGAAACACTCACCTTTGTTCGCATTCCCTACACTCCTACCTTGAATTAAAAACATCTATTAAGTCAGTTTTTAGAAAGTGTAAATGTATTCAGAGCCGACAAAAAGCATTTCTTACTTAGTATAACTTTTTAAAAATTAACTTTTGACTCTGACTGTGCGCAGTTTAGTTCACTATTTCTCTGTGCCATGTCCTGTCACTTTTATTATATTATATCAGGATTGCCACGCACTGGGAAAACACAGAGAATGTTGCCTAATGTAGTAAAAAATACTGGACTATTGGTTAATTTGGCTCATTTAACCAAAAGTTTAAAGTAGTAGGTATTTGGATAGACAAAAAAGTGAACTGAATTAAGCACGGTGATTAAAATTTATCTTTATTATCCATTAACAAGTGTTGTGATGCGACATAAGATGTATTTACCCATCAATCTTAAATAATCCTGTTTAAACTTAATTTTCATGACATCACACTAGTCAGTTTGATGAAACATTAGATTTTATTACTCTTTTCTTCAATCTAAGCTGCCTGGAAAATTTGAAATTCCTTATGAAAAACCTGGGAAAAACAGTGAATTTGGTAGTAAGAAAATAGTGGCAACCTTGCATGTATAACTTTACATGTCGTATGTTTATTTTATCAATACAAAATAGAATAAATTGTGAGGTGTAGTAGCATTTAATTTGCAACTTTATTTTTCGGCTCTCATTAGTGATCTTAGAGTGAATGTCCCCGAAAATATCAAAATAATGGTAACGTTAATCTAAGCGCACCCCTACTTCATCGTCGGTTAGATTGAGTTACAAACACATCAGATACGACGTGACCGACGCCTGTATTTGTGTGCCCACCGGTATGGGTTTGGATTTGTTCAAGTGTATTGAAGAGGTTTCCCTTGATAGTTGGACCCTCTTCTTCTACGCAAATGCGGGTACATTTCCTATACATTCTCTATATTCTTATTGAAACTATGAGGATATGGTGGTGGATAGGTGGTAAGACATGACGTAAGAAATAAATTAAAAAATACCTTTCATTTATATTTATATCTCAATAGACACTGCGTGACTTTGTGTTTTTACCACACGTTCTGTCTAAAAAAAATACTTAAAAATTTAAAAAAAAACAATTGAGGCTTTCTAAATGACTCCCTATAGTTCTAAAAGGGACTTTCCCGAAAATAAGGTTAATAGCCCTTTTAACAGCCTTCCTAAATAGCTCTGAACCAACCCGCATCGGTGGTCATATGGTCTAACAAGTCACACTCGTGTTGAGCAGAATTACCGTTGATGGGGAGATCGGGGTTCGAATACCAGTCGGGTCTACTGAGGAAGGATTTCCTTAGAACATATCCAACTTTGCCTCTATGAAAATGCGTGAAATTCCTTATAATGCTCTACCTTCCTTTTGCATATTTCATTAGAGAAATGAATTTATGAGTGTAGCCCAGACGTATACTAAGACGCAATAGGAATAAAAAAATCTCCGAATCGTGTAATATGAGGACGTTTCAACAGGACTCGGGCCAGTGTCTTTGAAAGAGTATTGTTAAACTCCTAAAGAAAGCTCATCTCCTCCATGCTCTCAGCCTCGGTCAAGGTCGATATGTTCTAAAGTCAGATATCCGGAACTTCTTGAATAATTGTACTAGCACCCACAGAATTTCCTCCCCTCTCACCCCACTATTCACCCGTTGATCGCATGCCGTTGTGGGCGGCGTGGGTACAAATATAGACACTAATCGATGAGTTTTTTTCCACCTTAGGGGTTTGAGGTTAAGCGAGAAGAGTTGAGTGTAATAAACAGTTCACGAAAGTTGCAAAGTGTTAATTAAGTCTAATTGAATAAAATACAATTTGACATGTATTTTTACTGATACGTTTCAAACCAATGGTCTTTTAGTTTGTTTTTTAAAATATAAATAGTCCTAGCGGAATATTAATAAGGGCAATAAATATACTTTTCCTTAGCTGTGCTTATTACAACACGTTCAGAAAGATAACGCATAAGTATTAATTACGCTAATATGTTAAGGATGAGGAAAGTTGAACTTAAAGGAAATGTACCCACATTTCCATCGAGGTATAGTGGAATAAATACCCTCAGTACACCTGACAAGGATTCAAACCCCGATCTTTCTGTCATTGGCGATTCACTCTATTGCGAGCGTGACACCTTAGACCATTTGACATTTGAAGTGGGTTACTGAGGGAAATAATTAAGATAAAATGCACCAAAACTTGACTAGAGTGAGTAAGCCACGCCCAACTGTTTGAACGTGGACAGACGTGTCAGTTTCGTCTCATATGGTTTGCCGGCGTTGGGGTGGTCAGGGTTCTAATCCCGATTGATTGTTCTGAGATGTTTTACCCTAAGTGATTTGCCATTCTCCTTCCATGTAATTACGGCCTAACGTCCGTAAGGTAGGAATGTGTAGAACACGAGATAAGATCAATGTTTTGCAGTTCTTACATCAAAACATTTTATGACCAAAATAAATAAAATATTGCTCCGGTAGAAACATAAAGATTAATTTTCTTCAAATGATGATATCAACAGTTGTTAAATTTCTGTCATGAACATAGCGGCGTTAGACGAGAAACATTTTAAATGAAGACATAAAGTTGTGATTACATTCCAGGACACCCTTTACAAGTATTCAAGAACTATTGATATCACAATATCAAGACAATTTAACTCTTTGTTTCTACCGGAGGGATATTTTATTTATTTTAGCCAAATAAATGTGTTTCTACAAAAACTACAAAAGACTGACCACCTACACTCTCACTTTAACTCTACCATATTCGTGTCCACCCGATTAGACTAAGTAAGCAGATAGCCCGGACAACTACAGTCCAACTATCATAGAAAGAACCTTATATGACAGCTTGAATATCTAATTATACCTTCACGTATTCATACGTCAGGCTACGTGAATTACAGCTGTCACTTTTGAAGATTGGACTGTACATTTCTTATTTTACGAATTTTTTTTATCTGTCTTTCTACCCATCCAGGCTATTTGCATTTAATTACACTGTGGTGGTTGAAATGAAGAAATACTTCATAAAAAACTGCGTGGAGGGAGCACGGGGTAACTTCAGTATCACCCACTCTTATTAGACCCGATAGAGATATGAACCTTGAACTATTTGATACCAGACTAAATAAGCTTGGTATTTAGAGCACGTGCACATCAATGTGGGTTGTTGTCGGAAAAAAATAGCCCCCAAAATATCAGTCTCCTAACTACTTGTTATTATAAATATTATTATTACTACCTCGTCTTACTACCCGTTTGGGTTATACGCTCTTACGCTAATGTGTAATGGTAGGGTGATTATGAGATAAAATGGAGGACTTACAGTTTAACATGGAATCCGAACCACGGTGGAGGCCTGGCATTCCACACAGTCACAAGTTGTGATTAATACACGTCTTGTCAGAGGTGAAGGAAAGGGGTTGGCAATCGGATAAATCTGTGCCGGGACCGAGGATTGAACCCCGGGCCCCTAGCACAGAGGTCCGACACCTTACCCCTATACCACCAGACCAACTATTATAAATATTAGATGTCTTAATGAAGATTTGGACGAACCACAACTTACACAAGCTAGGTTAATAATACAGAAAGATGAAGGTACATTATAAGGAAATTCACCAGGACTCGTCTAGAGATTGGATTGGAAAGATCATCGCTAAATATATATATATATATATATCCTACTGTAGCTAACCATGATTCGAGTCTAAGAACTGCGAGTAAATTTCTAATAGTCTAGCACTGAGCTTAAGAGATATTCTCACCACACGGATAATGCGTTACTTAGTTAATACAGATTTGACTAGACGTTGCATCGTGGTGCAGTTTTCTATATTATACTTATAAAACAGTGGGACTGAGACCAGCTTGAATTACTTGATGGTTTCTTCTGGGAGGAGGGAGGCGTTTCAGTAGTTTATTTCGTTTACCTACGAGGGATAACCGGGGTTTCATTTATCTTACGTGAGGTTTTTTTAATTAACGTTTATTGTGAGACAAAATATAATCTTTTTTTTTTCATAAAATACATATATTAATTATGAAATTTCACTTACATTTCCTTTACTTACTGCAATTAAGATATTCTAAAATTTCATATCACTCGCTGTTACCAATTCTTATGTGTAAATATATATAATGATTAAAATAATCTAATTTTCTAAATTGTGAAACATACGTAAGATATAGGGAAGGGGAGGGATGTAAAATCTTACTAATCCTTACCAAAGGGGTAAAGGGGGGGTCTAAAATTTTGGACAAAAGCCTTACGTAATTTAAGGACGGCCTCTTACCAAACCAAACCAGTTTTACTACCTATAATAAAAAACATAATTAAAAATAATCATTTGAAATAAAAAAACATTGTGCCAATCCCAATTTGCATGATTGTTGCCAAATTATGAATGCAGAAAACAAACTTGGAAACATTTTATGGTTCAATCGTAATATTGTATCTAATTTCTCGGTTAATCGAATGTGACATGTTCTCTTCACATCTAAATATAAAATGCAGTCTAAATGTCCATAAGATTGTGGTTCTAATCTACTTTCTTTGTTGGAACATGGTCACTGACTTAAGTTGCATAGAGGTGTTGGACTGGCTATGTCAGTGGAAATATATGCTGAAGACATGATATTATGAAATCACAAATAGATGTAGACGGATACTAATACTGAGAAACAATTGATTTAACTCTGAAAGTTTTAAATACAGTTGAAGGGCGTTTGGATCTAGTGTTACAAAGCAATCCTTTAGTCGGACCTGTAGCATCAAGTGGTTTTGACGAATGAATGTTTGTATTATGTTGGCACGCTGGCTGACAAGAAAGTTGGAATCATTCCAGAAGTTGTCTGCTATCCGCAGAAGTGAACTCGACCCGGCCATGCTATTGTCTCTCTCTCTCTCTCTCTCTCTTAATCACGACACGTAATGGATACAAATGGAGGTATGTAATATTACAGTTCTTTTTTCATAGGAAGAGCCTTATCTGACTGCTAGAAAAGCTACGAGATCTACTTGTCCATAATTATTAACATCAATCCTAGCTATAGATATAGTGGCCGAAGGCAGGGCTGTCCAACCTTAGGTTAGCTAAGGACATAATTTTATATTCCTAGACCATCTGACACGTAGAAATTAGGCCTATACAGTATCAAGAATATATTTTGTAAGTTAACTCATATTATTAAATTAATGGTGTTATAATAATAATTGTTGGTAAACAGTAGAGTACAGCAAATAATATATAAATTAAATTTTACACAATTTATGTCTGATCATGTATAAGGAACTCTTGGATGACGCTATTCCCCCCTCCCCTCCCCCCCAAATTTCCTAATGAGTTTCTGGCCACAAAATATACTACCGAGGGCCGCCAGTTGGACAATCCTGGTCTAAAACATTGTTTCTCGTACGCAGTCGCCGAACCACGGGGGTTCAATGGCGCACAATCAAGTGGTCCTCAAGATCCCAGAAAATGTTGAACAGTATTTCAGACATTTCAAACAAAAATTTGGAATTCAAAAGATTAAATATATGACCTGTCGGCCGGGGTTCAATCCTCGGTCCCAGCACAGATTTATCTAATTACCAAACCCTTCCTTCACCTCTGACAAGACATCTTGTGAATGTGGGGAATGCCAGGCCTCCACCGTGGTTCGGATTCCACGTTAAACTGTAGGTCCTCCATTTCATCTCACATTCACCCTACCATTACACATTAGCGTAAGTGCGTATAACCCAAACGGGTAGTAAGACGCGGTGCTAATAATAATAATAATAATAATAAAATATATGACATATCTACATTATGCTGTGTTTATTTCCTCGGTAAACAAGAATAAAATACAAGAAGAAATCCAAACAAGTCAACCAATCTGAACAATTATATATAAGAATTTTATAAATTATACATAGAAATTTATGAGAATTAGAATGTTAAAAATTATCAAAAACTATTACTAACAAATTTAATTATATGATTTTCCTTTTCCTTAATTCATGAAATAAATTAATGTTTGTCTTGTACCCTTAAAAAAATGGAATAGCCAAAAAAAAAATGTTTCTCATGTATAACTTTCAACACCCTCCCATCCTCCTCTCGTTCGTTGGTCCCCCATCGCTCGTAACGTCCATTCGATGGGCAGCTAAACATTGAAAACCACAACTATAGGGCATCGCTCTCACAGTAGACTGGATTGCCGATGACGGCGAAATCGGGGCTCGAATACCAGCCGGGTGTATTGAGGATGGTTTTTACTAAATGTTTCTCCACGCTTCATCCACTTAAATGTGGTTACATTTACTCTAAATTCAACCTTCCTCATCTCTAACACATTATTACAAAAATGCGTACAATCCAAACGGGTAGTAAGACGTGGTGATAAAAAAAAAAAGTGTCTGACACTACAAGCGCAGTTGTGCTAACTAAATATATATAATGCGTATCCCCCTAGCGCGTGTCATATATTGACATTTATTTATCTCCTATCAGCGTTGAAATGTGGGTAGTATCGACGCACCACCGGGAGGGTATTCCCCACGAGGCACGACCTGGCAGTCATGTCCTTGACACGGAGAGGCCCTCCACAAGGACACGCCGAGCCACAAAACCGACGTCACAAGACGCCACTGACCCCCATACTCGGCCAAACACGAGACCGCACCGCGCACGCGGCTCCAGATGACCTTAATACGATTCATAGGAAGTACAGTACAGCCAAAATGTTGATTTATTTTTTGTAAGCTCTTTATTGAGAGCAAATGTGCCTTATTTTTACTCTTATTATTATTATTATTATTAGTAGTAGTAGTAGTAGGAGTAGGAGTAGGAGTAGGAGTAGGAGTAGGAGTAGGAGTAGGAGTAGGAGTAAGAGGAGGAGTAATAGTAGTTTATTATTATTATTATTTAGCACCGCGTCTTACTACCCGTTCGGGTTATACGCTTTAAGTACTAATTACGCTAATGGATATAGTAATTGAGAAGGTTGAATTAGAGGAAGTGAACCCGCATTTGCGTGGAGGGAGAGTGGAAAACCATTTAAGAAAAACCACCCCCAGTTCTCCCGACCGAGATTCGAACCTCGATGTCCCCGTCCTCAGCGGTTGAGCTCAACACGACTAGCGCGTTAGTCAACTGCACCACCGAGGCGGGTGGTAGTGGTAGTGGTAGTGGTAGTGGTAATGGTAGTGGTGGTAGTAGTAGTGGTAGTGGTAGTTAACACAAATGAGGTAGGTATGAGAAAAGTAGAATTTAGAAGAAATGTAGCCTCTTTTGCGTCAAGCTAGAATGTTAAACCATTAGAGGGAAAAAACACTAAAGTTTTATTTTTATTTATTTGACCACGTAACACGCATAACATTAATCACTCTAAGGGAGTGGGGATGAGAAAGGTAGAATTTAGAGGATAAATGTCCAAATTTGTCGGCCGGGAAAAAGTGAACCTCCACCCTCAGTACACTCGACCCAGAGTCTAACTCGGATCTCCTCGTCACTGTCAGTTCAAACTATTTCGAGAGCTACACCTTGGACCATGTGACCCCCGATGTGGACTAAGCCTATCGTGTCGTTACCACGCAAGTTCTTGGAAGGAATTGGCTGTATGAAAAATGAGCGCGAATATTATCTCATCCCGGCGAGAAGAATTCAATTTTTTAGGATAAGGGGGCGTTCAAGTATTACGTAAGCACCTTAGAGGGCAGAGGGTTCGAGCTTTGCTTATTTTTGCTGACAAGGGGGGAGGGGGTCAGAACATTGATTATGTAAGACAGAGAAATACGATAAAAATTAATGAAGGGTGCATCGCAAGCCGCTTGAATTTCAGTCAGCTTTGGGCAACAATGAAGATGCTGAATGTCTAAACGAGGAAGACGCGGAGAAGCCTATAGAAGTAAGCCAAAACTTGAGTGACCTATCCACCCCCCCCCCCTCCCCGAAAATACAAACATAATAGTTGAAAGTTTTGAGACGTGGATTCAAGGACCTTGGTCATCGGATTAAATTGAGTTTAGACCTTAGGGTATATTTTTATAACTTCAATTAAAGTTCAATTAAAAATTTGAACTTTATAATGTTATAACTTGTTTTAATCTAACCTGTTTAATAATTCTAAATTCATTGTACACCAATATTAATTGTCAGTTATTTCGCTATATTAATTTACACCACTATGTTAATAATTATCAGCAATTTATCAATTTCATGATTTGATTTTATTATCGTGTCTTAATACCTGTTGAGGTTATAGGAAAAATTGCATGATAAAAAGAATGGTTATTCCTGTGAACAAATGAAAAAAGTGATAAATCTTACGTAAGCACGATAGGGAGCTGGCATTTGCTTATTTTTTTATTACAAAGAGGGGGGGCGGTAGGAGTAAAAATTGCCAAAAATGTGCTTACGTAATACTTGAACTAAGGAGAGAAATGAAAAAAATAAAAAGTTGTTTCAGAATGGCAAACAATACTTTAACACGAGAAAAAAATCTCAATGGTGATAAGGTGGACTATATTTTAATAAAATATACTATTGATGTTTTGATAATTTCCTGTTATTATGGTGACGTCACGAGGTAGGGAATTGTTCAGCTCAATTTATTATTTGTGACTTTTTTTGTAATAGCTATGTTACTTTTATTGCTCATGTCACTTTTTTTTTTCTTATCTGATACTCTTTTAGTTTAAGGTAGGAGTTTAGTGAAGGCGAGTTAAAGGCAGTATTTTTGCAGTTCTTTTATAAAAAAAATTTTTTTTTCTCAAAAGAAGAAAGAAAATTCTCGAGTGGAAATAGAGTTTAATTTTCTCAACATGGTGACCTCAACCATTATTGGATATCGGTTAAGAGGGTCCTGAAATTTAATGACAACATTTTTCTCTTCATTTAAAAAGTTTATAATCAAATACCACTATGCTCATGACTAGGAAATGGATTTTCCTATTTGCCTTTTCTTTTCCTTGATCGTAAAACATAGGCAGTTTAGATATGCTTTCATGTGATTACGAGTACAATATGTTGATTTTACAGCGCATATTTTCTATTCTGTTGGTTTTTGCTTATTTTATGAATATGTGTCTTAAAGTGCCTATTTCGGCTTTGGCCTGTCTTTTTTATAAGTTATGGATTTTCTGCTGAAGGAGAAATTTCACTTTCTTAGAAATTTAAGTTGTAGCATACTTGTTTGAGTAGGTTTAAAAATCAACATTTTTTAAATAGCTTAAATTGGGTGGAGGACAATGGGAGCAGTGGCAGATATCTTGGGAAGAAATAGCATGCCGTAGCAAGATACAAGTTCAAATTATTTGTAAAGGGTTAATTTGGAATTTTGTCTCTTGACATTGTGTAAAGTAGAACTCAATTTTTAAAACTATATATAAAAAAACACATTATAGCTGAAAATGTAACCCATTCCACTATTTAAAGTCTAGAAAATTATCTATTAATGAACACCGTCATGTGACCCACTTCAATGGTCGAATGGGCTAAGGTGTCGCTCTTGCAGTAGACTGGACTGCCAATGGCGTGAAGATCGGGGTTCGATTCTTTGTTCGGTGTACTTGAGGTATTTTTAACTAAATGATTGTTCACTCTTCCTCCACTCAAGCCTAGATACACTTCCTCTAAATTCCACCTTCCTAACCTCTAAAACATTAGCGTAATTAGTTCAATAGAAGCGTATGGCCCGAACAAGAAGTGTCACATGGTGCTAAATAAAATAGCAATGTGAATCAGCTGTAGGTATTAAGGTAGGTAATTATGGAGTAAAATCAATTTTACATTGCCTATTGTGTGCTTTTTTTCCTTATGTACAGTAGCTCCATGGCTTCATTGGTGCTGAATGACAGCTCACAGCTGACGGCTTTGAAAAGATACCAGACCAAATTATGTATCCCTAAGCCGAACCATATGATCTGAAAAAACATGTGTTTAGCAGCTGTCCCTTTTGGAAGTCAAAATTTAAGTGTATACCTAAATGTCGACTGTCAGAAGTCAGCTGTGAGCTGTCAGTCAGCACCAAAGAAGCCATAGAGCTGCTGTACCTATTCTAGTGCCTAAATATCATATTTTTAATGCCTATTTTCCTGCCTATTTTTTTTTGTGCATAAGAATCCGCTCTTACACATGACAAATATTCAACACCTTACTGTTATCACCATATGAAGAAAATTAAACTATATTTTTCTAGTGGAGCAATATTTTATTTATTTTGCCAAAAAATGTTTTGCTATAGAAACTCCCTAAACACTGTCTTTAACTCGCGTTCCCTACACTGCCATCTTAATTTATGTCAAAATATTTCATTTTTCTTCTCCAACAGACATACAGACAGACATAAGTGTTCCAACTCTGAAGTTACACTGCTCATGGGGAAATGAGTACTAAATCAGAGACACCTGCTCTCTGGCGTTAAGATTTTGAATAAGGGGTCATACATGCATTACATAATCCAATTTTAGGTTTTTTTTAACCACCCTTATTCCATGTAACG
>CABFOV010000925.1:21533-31778 GCA_902141375.1 Timema poppense
GGGGGGGGGGGGGGGGGGGAGGTGTTAGGTGGGCACATCCTACAATTGCTGGAGGCTAGAAAAAATTATAAACAGTTTTAGAATCTATCTGACCTCTAGAAGCTATTTGAGTGTTTATTATGACAACGCAACCCTATAACTTCCGGAGCCCAGAAAAAATTCTAAATATTGAACACCCCTAGAAGTTCTTTGAAGTGCTTTTCATGGTAACACGGCCCATTAATTTGTATTTGTACCTTAATTTTGATATTGTTTGAAACATAAATAAAGCCATATATACTTTGTTCATAAAGTTTCGCAGGGGTTGGGAACCCCAAAACCTCCCTGATTATATAACCTTTCATTCTGTTCTAGGTAGGTGTCGTCTTGTAATTAATATAGCGCCGCACTTGAGGCGTACTGAGTATGACCATAAAACTGGCCCGTAATCGACGATTTTTGAGTTGTGTCCCTTTTCTCGCGGCGGTGCGATACAGTATTGTACGAACAATCCGATATCCGGAGGAGGTGGTAGCTCGAAGCTAGAACCACGTGACGCTAAATAATTCACGGGATGGATTAGTTCACTTTAGTTTCTGGCGGTGTTACTTTTGTTAAGCGTCTTACTACACGTCATACGCATCGGCATGACCAGAAATTAAATCTCAGACTCATCTAGTCTGGTTTACTAGTGATGGGAAGGTCCGGGTTATAATACTGGTGGTTGGTTTCACTTAGGCCCAAATGCAAGAACGAGGCTGAGATAAACAATAAGTGGATGTGAGCTGCAGCAAAAGAGATAGGAAACCAATTAACCCTTTAATTTATTATTATTATTATTATCAGCACCGCGTCTAACTACCCGTTCGGGTTATACGCACTTACGCTAATGTGTAATGGTAGGGTGATTGTGAGATGAAATGGAGAGACCTACAGTTTAACGTGGAATCCGAACCACGGTGGAGACTTGGCATTCCTCACGTTCACAAGATGTCTTGTCAGAGGTGAAGGAAGGGTTTGGCAATCAGATAAATATGTACCGGGACCGAGGATTGAACCCCGGCCGCCAGCACAGAAGTCTGACACCTTACCCCTAGACCACCAGGTCACCCCTTTTAATTTGCTATACAATCTGTTTCACTCAGCCTTGTTTTTGCGTACGGACCTAAGTGACATTTTAACCTAAATAATACCATCTACACCTCAACTATACCTTACCCGCTTCAGTGGCCGAATGGTCTAAGGCGTCACTTTCGTGTTGGACTGGCCTCCTGATGATGGGGAGAGCAGGGTTCGAGCCCCAGTCGGGTCTTCTGAGGTAGTTTTTCCTAAATGGTGTTCCACTCTCCCTCCACGCAAATGCGGGTAGAATACTTCTAAAATGCTTTCTTCCTCATCCCTACACCATTAGAGTAAATATAATTATATGTAGATAACCTGAACAGGTATTAAGACGTGGTGATATAAACCCTAGACTTTTATCATTCTTACCCCACTAGCTGGAATAAAATGCCTACAGCTCAGACGGGATAGTAAGACCTGATGCAAGGTAATAATAATAATAATAATAATAATAATAATAATAATATAAACTTCACTTTAGTTTGTAGAAGTGTATTTTTGTTGTATCTTATTAACCGTCCAGGCCATCCGTATTTACTTACATCAATAGAATAGTGACAAGTAAGTCATAATTTAGAGGTCAAATACCCGCATTTGTAGAGAGTGAGAGAAAGAAACCATTTAGGAAATACCACCCGGCCGGGAATGAGGAGCAGATCAGACTTGATGAAGCTCACGAATTTGACCGCGAGCTCACCGATATGTGTTACCAGTGGTGGTGTTAAGATGAAAATATGTTTTCTAGCCCTGTTCATGTAGCCTTGGTCTATCCTGTAAGGTATCAAGCCTACCTTGCGTTATTCCACTATGGTATAGCTTATACTATAGAGCTATAGTTTAATCCGTCAAGATAAGACTGCTAATTTTCAGGGTGAATGAAGAATTGGATTAAATAGTCACACTATGATATTTATTAATTACTGTTACAGCAACATTTAGAAATAATATAAGTAAAGAGTAACCCTGAAAATGGGACGACACCTGGCTAGCTCACTCGTTAAGGCATTAAAGTATAAAACCAAAGGCCCCGGGTTCGATTCCCATATACAAGAATCATTTTTCAATTTAAAGAATAAATGGAGTGCACTTTACAGGCTACACACTATTGTTTCATGGTGCAGAAAGTTAGATTCATTATTTATATTTTTTAATTTTTAAAATGCGTTTTCAGAAACAAATTAGGATATTGCGTACACAGTCATTCTGCGAAGTTACGTTGTACTTGGTTCAGAGACCGGCGAAACTAGCTGAAACAAATTTTGTCACGAGTTTTAAAAAAAACGGCAAGAGTTTTTACAGGCAATCAATCTTAAGGGGGGATGGGAGGGATACGAGAAAAGGTGTTTTTGCAGTTTTTATGGCAAAACTTTTTTTTGTTAACGAAATCAAATAATTATCCAGTAGAAACCTAGAGTTTAATTTTCTTCACATGGTAATGTCAACAGTAAACTGTTGAATATCTGTCAAGGATGTCCTGGAATTAACGACATTTTTTCACTACTTTTAAAAAGTTTGTTTATGTAATGCCGCTATTCTTAAGACAGATATTCAACAGCTGTTGATATCACCATGTGAAGAGAATTAAACTCTTTTCGGGTTCAATGGGTCATGAAACGTCAATAACCATTAAAATCTGGAATTTATTTTTTTTAAGATCACAATACTTCCTCTCTCAGAGGAGCAGTGGGAAAATAAAATATACCTTGGGCCTACCTATTAACAATGTGCCCCAAAAAAATCAGACAAACAAACGACAGTCAGTGTTATTAAATATAATTACTGTTTAGAAGAAGTCAGTGTTATTCCTAGTAACGACCAAGTTAATAACACGACGCTATCAACTGCTAAATTACTCCTGCGTGCGTGAGCTCTGCGTGGTTTGTAGGTTGCGTACACCCCTAAGGACACTGCGCATATGACGTCATGCTGAGAAAAAGTGAGGGGGGAGGGGAGATCACGTTTTAAGTTACACGTTCTTTTATTTGTGGTTTGTTGGTGACGTAGAGGTCGGGGTTAAAATTCATGCCAGGTGAACGGAGGTGATTAGTAGAAACAAAAAAACGTTCTTGTTCCACACAAATGTGGGTACATTTCCTCTCGATTCTTTCTAACATTTATCGGCAACAAAAAGCCACTCCCGTATCGCCGGTGTCTGTGGTACTTTTATTTATTTAGGATATTTAACGTGCACTTTCTGAACCGACTGATTATATCAGTACACGAGAATTTAAATGAGCGAGAGGTTCTACCACTTTTGGTGGGAAAGGTATTATCACATAACTTCCAGGGTTATTTTACATGTTATTATAGACATGGGACCGACATGGGACTTCCCCTCCTAAGGAAGTTGTTCTATGGATTTTTATCACTCAAGAAAAATCCATCGACCCCAGCTGGGTTTGAACCCACGAGGCGTCCTGAGGGTCCTGGGGTGAGCACTTTACCCCAAGGCCACTGAGTTTGACGTCTGTGGCATCAATTATAACTCATAGTATTATTTGATTTCCACACATCCATCACAGACTTTGCCTTGAAATGAGTGGTGAACTACCCTGGCTACGGGACGATCCCTGGACAGTTCAGTGGTTGAGTATCAACACGCTAATCCAAATGACCTGGGTTTGATTCGCGTATTCAGGCGTCAATTTTAAAATCTATACATAATTATAGTCCTACTTGATGCAGCTATATTCTTAAAATAAAGATAATTTCCATTTTTTACAAATCTCACTTACCATGTATATAATTAATTATACAAGTATTAGCTTTCTACAAATTTAATAAATCGGTTTTGAAATGTGAATATCATGGATGCGTATTACGTGGTACAGAAAAAAAGAGTTATCGTCAAGCATTATTTACAGTTATTGAAAATATCTATCTTACCTGGACTATAGTGAGCGTGAGTTTATGGGAGTATTTTCAAAGTTTTATAACATAAACATTTATTGGATAAAATAAATCAAATATTTCTTTTATAGAAATATAGAGTTTATTTTTCTCTACATGCTAATCTCAACAGTTCTTGAATATCTGTCAAAGGTGTCCTGGAATTTAATGACAACTTTTTCTATTTATTTAAAAAGCTTGTCACTAAATTAATATTTTTGATAGTAAAACCAGGACTTATGTTGTAATTTCACTCTAGATTTTGATTGTCCACTCTGAGTTAAGAGGCCTGAAGAGCACCTAGCTCAGTATTACAGGAGTCATATCGTGGTGCAGTTTTCTGTATGAAGCTTTATAAAACAGTGAAATAGAAACCATTAAAATAGTTTGACCATACTTAATTATTTTAAATTCAACAAAACTGGAAAATAACTATACAAACCTTACTAAAACTATCAGATTAGCCCCATTTCACTGTTGTCAAATGAATAATTAAGAAAACCACAGTTCAATACTTTTCTGGCTTGAACGTAATCTTATATCTAGTATCCAAGCTAGTTTTCATTATATTGGTTTGATACCACGTAGTTAATTATTCGGATCTGATTTTCACATGCAGCACAAAATTCATTGTGTAACAATTTTTATGGGATTTATTTTGATAAAAACTAATTTAATATTTGTAATTATTTATAAACCATGATCCCCCTTCATTTGAATTTATTTACCGATATTTCCTTTGAAAAATATTTAAATTACTACTTAGAAATACCCGTACCTTCCAATCAAAACTACACTAATTATTATTTAGGTTTATTTAATTTTAAGAAAATAAACAGGATTATTTATAAAATCATACATGTTTTAAAAAAAACACTCTAAAACCTTGAAATAACCTTAATCACACACTATACCTTAATTTTCTTAGAATGGTTATTTGGAACATACTTTAAAAAATAAAAACATATTCTTTACAGTCCATGATAATATTTAACTATTTTATAGATATTTATAATATCTATCAAAAGTGACAGCTCTAGATCACATAACTTAACGTCTGAATACGAGAAATTAGATATAGTAGCTTTTTATGGCAGCCAACTATGTCTCTTCTTAAGAAAATTGGAGTTTATATTGACATTTTTATAGTGTACAGTTTTTAGATGATGGTGAATTTATAAGTTTGGTTTATATAAAAATATACATATTGTGACGACTTTGGCGGTCTCGGGGTAAATTCTTCACTTTAAGATTCAATGTTCGTGTGTTCAATCCCAGCTGAGGTCTACGGATTATTCATGAGCGATAAAAATCCGTAGCACAACTTACTTTGTAGGAGGAGTAAGCCCATCGGTCCCATGTCTATTATGGCATGTAAAAGAACACTGGAAGCTATGTGAAAATACTTTTCTTGGCAAAATTGGAAGTCCTTTCAAGTTCGCTCATAGAAATTCAGTGCAGAAGGCAACGGGGAGCTACCACACTTCCTGAAATACCCTAGTACAAGAAATTTCTACCAGATGGTACAGGTAGCACTAACAAGATGAAGTGCCGAGTACATGTCCAGCTCCGGATGGATATAAATCACATCAAACCAACCTCCAGGTTGTTGACTTAAGAAATATATATATACATATATATATATATACACCTAAATGAAATATGTGGTTAAATGCACTATAATATGTGTTTGTATTCTCAATAGTTTGATATAATATATAATATATATTATAAATATATATAATATATATTATATATATTATAAATATATATAATATATATAATATATATTATAAATATAATATATAATATAATATCAAACTATTGAGAATACAAACACACATTATAGTGCATTTAATCACATATTTCATTTAGGTGTAAATATTTTCCCTGACTGACTATACATGATTAAAAGAACGTCCATCTAGTTTTGTAAAATCTCAAACTCGTCTCCATCTATGACAAGCGCCGTGGTGGCGCCACAGTTCAGTAAAATATTCTTGCTTGCTTTCAAGAATAGGAAAATAAATGTCAATATATTTCATGTTGCTAGCCCATAGAAGTGTGAATACATTCAATTCAGTCAGTTTCATTCTCTTCGCCCTTTAAACTTACCAAAATATATTCCCAAAAGGTGAGGATCTACTATAAACCAAGAGAAGCATAGCATTTTTAGACATTTTACACGTCAACAATTTTAGTTATGATACCAAGCTACTCGCATCGATGAGCACGCCGATTAAACGTCAACGCTTTTAGTCATGTTCGTAGGTGACGAGACGGTTAGGGCTAAAATTATCTCCATGTTTACTGAGTGTGTTTTTTCTTTAATAATTTTTCAACTCTTTTTTCACGTAACAAAGGGAACATTTCCTTTAAATTCTATCTTCATCCTCCCTCTTATCAAGGCCATAGTTGGCGGGAGAGGGTCAAATGCCCCTCCCTCCAAAGTTTTATAAACTATATATATATATATATATATATATATATATAATAGCTTTATTTATGGTTCAAACAATATCAAAATTAAGTTACAAGTACAAATTAGGGGCTGTGTAACCATAAAAAACACTTTAGAGAGCTTATAAAAGTGTTAAATATTTAGAATTTGTTCTAACCTCCAGCAGTTAGAGGGTTATGTTGCCATAAAATTCAATTCAGAAAGCTTTTAGAACTGTTTATCATTTAGAATTTCTTCTAGTCTCTAGAAATTGGAGGATGTGCCCACCAAACCCCCCCCCCTGAAATTATTGGCTGGCTATGGCACTACCTAAGCTGGCGCTATGGGAACAATGGTCTGGCTTAGAACTGATCACGTGACCACGCCCTTTGCTCTCTGATTGGCTGTTGGTTTCCCCTTCCCATCCCCTCCTACTGACCCCCTTTCCAGTGTTTCAAATTTGTTTATTCTTGTCTCATTTGTTTGTTTTTTTTATTTGTGCTCAATGGTTATTTATGTATTCTCATTGCTTTTTTATGTGTGCTCATTACTTTTTTATCTATGCTCATTGCTTTTTTATGTATGCTCATGGTTTTTTTATGCCTGAGTAGGATTGAGATGGGTGTTGGAGCTTATTTTGTATTTATTGGCATGCAGTCCACGGCGTCGGGCGCTCCTCCCATGGCATCGGCATGAAGCACGAACATCTCCTGACGGAAGCGTTTCATAGAATGCGACCACTGACCATCTGGCAGCTGTTTGCCACCCTTTCACTTCTCCAAGGGAGGTATTACGAACCTTTCCCGACGGCTGCTTAGGGAAGAGTTTTTAGAAATGGTTTCCGGCCGTAAGACCCCTTTCACTTCCCCTCACTCCCCTTCCCTTCAAATCATGTGTCTCAACCCCTCCCCACCCGCTATGTAGTAAAGGGTTTTCTCGGTGTCGTCATCGCAATGTACCCATTATCACATAGGTGGTTGCACATTGCGAAAACAACACCAGAAAAACCCATTACCACATAGGGGCTGAGAGGGGTTGCGACACGTTCCGTGATGGGAGGGGGAGTGAGGGGAAGTGAAAAGGGTCTTACGGCCGGAAATCATTTCTCAAACTCTTCCCTAAGAAGCCGTCGGGAAAGGTTCGTGTTACCTCCCTTGGGGAAGTGAAAGGGTGGCAAACAGCTGCCAGATGGTCAGTGGTCGCATTCTACGCTACGCTGCCGTCAGGAGATGTTCGTGCTCCGTGCCGATACCTCGGGAGGAGCGCCCGATGCCGTGTACTGCACGCCAATAAATACAAAATAAACTCCAACACCCATCCCAATTCCACTCAGTCAAAAAAAAAACAATAAGCACACAAAAAAAAGCAATGAGAATACATAAAAAAGCAATGAGCATACATAAATAGCCATTGAGCAAAAATAAAAAAACAAATGAGACAAGAATAAACAAGTTTGGAACACTGGAATGGGGAGTCAGGTGAAGGGGTGGTAAGGGAAGGAGAGGGGGAAACCCACAGCCAGCCAGAGAGCGAGGAGCGTGGTCACGTGATCAGCTCTAAAACAATCAGAGCACTGTTCCCATACGCGCCAATAGGTAGTTATGGCCTTGCCTCCCATAGCAGTGTAGTTAAATGAGAATAGCTTTACATGGTACACATTTTATACTTTAGATTTTATAGATTTCTTATATAAAATATTGTTGTATTGAGCCCAGTAAAACCATAATTATTTAATAGTTTAAAACAATTTAATTCACTCCTAATTTCGGCTATGCATACATTAGTGGCAGTGGCGGCTCGTGTATAGACACTGCGGAACTGCAGCATCCCCTATTTCTACTTGATATTATCGATAACATTTAATATAATGAGTCCTTTTTTCTTTAATTATTTCTTTATTTTTGAAGTACAATATATATTCCTTGAGCTTAATGTCAGTACTTCAGTAGCCATCCCCCAATTTATGAAAAATATACAAAAATCTTTTTATTGGAACTGTGCGCTTCACAGTGCCAGCTACGTGGTGTTTGACTGTCGTAAGCATGCGCAAATAGGAGGGGTTGGGGAGGAAGGCGGTACTACCAGGTAGATAGAGCACTGTTTTTCTCGCAGTGCCAACTCTGGCGTAATGATGGAAGGAATTTTTTTTTTACTCAGCGTGTGTTGTGCTTAAAAACCATGTACCATATTCTTGAATGTGATAAAGTGTAGAAGGGGGTCGAATTATAATATTATTCTGTTTCTAGCTATTCTATTTGATTCCTTTTTTTCAGTTCTTTTATTTAACAGAAAGACTAAATGCGCTTGCAGTACTTTCAATAGAGAAAAATTTCCTCAATTGTCATCCAAAGATCAAGAAGAAAATTATTGAACTTTTTGTGCAAATTAAAACAAGAAGAATGGATTTCATTTTTAAATGAATAGTTCAAGCGTGAACTGTAACAATTTAAGTTAAAGCAAGTTAAAAAGGTTTTTTTTTTGTTAACATTTTATAAAGTTTCTGAGGAAATTTACTTTTTATACATGTTTTTTTTTCTTTTTAGACAATTTTAACACAAATGCTAAAAATTTTCTGGATCAGCACCCCCACTAATTTTAGCTACAAGCCGCCACTGATTAGTGGTATTAGATGAGAAACCCTTTGAATTAAGAGTGAAAGTATTCATCAAACTTTAGTACAACCTTGACACAAGAATTGTTGATATAATATGAAGAAAATGAAACTCCATGTTTCTTATATTGGATACATATTTTATTTATTTTTCCTAAATAATTTCTCCGATAAAAACTTCAAAATAACTGTCCTAACTCACACTCCCTATATCCCACC
Organism: Timema poppense; assembly: GCA_902141375.1. Taxonomy (NCBI): domain Eukaryota; kingdom Metazoa; phylum Arthropoda; class Insecta; order Phasmatodea; family Timematidae; genus Timema; species Timema poppense. The sequence goes on from CABFOV010000925.1 coordinate 30,794, forward strand.
TTAAGGGTTTTTGGATGGTCCGACGATTGACCAAATAGAAGAATTAGAGCTTAGCGAGATACTGGAGGATAAGGAGTAGCGGAGACGGATATTTCATCTTCAGATTAACTTGTTAACTATCTTTTGTTTGGCACTTACACCTTAATCATTTTGAATTTGTTTTATAAGATTAGTTTAATCAACTGACAGTATGTTTTACAGCAGCCCCTAATTTAACGTATTGGCAGGCAAATCTCACATATTAAAAATCACAAATATGAAAATTAAAACGATAAAATAATAATTTTCTATCTTAAATTTTGGTAGAAAGGCACTTTTAGAAGATTAGAAATAAAGTTCTCAACATTAATAATATTTACTAGGCCTGTGATATTATTGTAATTTTATAGGCGTTGATAATATTTATCAAAAGTGACAATTGCATTCTTGACCCATTACAATTGGTCTGTAATTATAAAATTACTAGTAGGTACTATATGGTTACTAGTAGATCTAAAACTATCATGTGTTCACGTTTGGAAATAAATACATTGTTGAACTACCTTAATATGAGAGAAGAATAAAAATACGGTTAATGTCGCAGTAAAAAAATTATCATAAAACTGCTACACAGATTATTTTCTCCCAATTGGCCTGCGTGCCTTGTGAGTCAAGTTGGGATAGTACGCGACGCTTGGTTGGCAAGACTGGGCTAATCTGGCGCGCCAATCAGCTGTTCGTGCGGCACGAGGTGCTCAACTGTTTTCTCGACAGTAGTGCGCGCCACTGTCCGCTCCCAGTTTTCTACTCGGCGTGCAATTGGTTGAAAACTCTTCTCTTGCCTCCATTTTACGAGCAAAGGGGTATCATCAACGCTTGTGTAAATCATTACAATATAACCTTGTTAATTAGAATTTGAAGGGATAGTTAAACAGGGCCAGTCTAAGGCAAAATCTGTGTGTGTGTGTGTGTGTGTGTGCTAAACTCACATTTTGCGCCCCCCCCC
>CABFOV010000925.1:43801-58787 GCA_902141375.1 Timema poppense
CACTCTCCCTCCACGCAAATGCGGGTTCACTTCCTCTAATTCAACCTTCCTAATTCCTAATCCATTAGAGTAATTAGTACTTAAGGCGTATAACCCGAACGGGTAGTAAGACGCGGTGCTAAATACTATTATTATTATTATTATAATAAAATTGTATTGTAGCTAGAACATTTTTTCTATTTTTTACAATAAAAGTATTGGCATTTTTTTTGTCTTAATATTATTATTTTAGCACCACGTTTTACCAGCCATTCGGGTTATACGCATATGTACTAATTACTCTAAAGTGTTTGGGATGTGAGAGGTTGAATTTAGAGCAAGTATACACGAATTTGCGTAGAGGGACAGTGGAAAACCATTTAATAAATACCACCTTCAGTACACCCGACTTGGACTCGAACCTTGATCTCTCCCTCATCGGCGAGCCGGTCTTTAACAAAAAATGACGCCCTAGACCATTTGACCACTGAAGCTGGTATTTTATTAATATTATTTTTAGACTCGGGTATGTTTGGATGTGTAAACTCTTGAAAGAGAGTAAATTAATAGAAAAGTGACACTCTGGGCACAAGAATCTGACTCGTGACTTTGGCTTTGTATGTGAATGCTCTACCCTTGAGCCATCCTGGCTCGTCTTATATCCAGCCCAACCTTTCATTTCATAGTGCACACTAACTCGCATAGTTCATATCTTCCCACAATGAGATCGCATAGTGCACACTAACTCGCATAGTTCATATCTTCCCACAATGAGATCGCATAGTGCACACTAACTCGCATAGTTAATATCTTCCCACAGTGAGATTGCATAGTGCACACTAACTCGCATAGTTCATATCATTCCCACAGTGAGATTGCATAGTGTACACTAACCCACATAGTTCATATCTTCCTACAGTGAGATTGCATAGTGCACACTAACTCGCATAGTACATATCTTCCCAAAGTGAGATTGCATAGTGCATACTAAATCGCGTAGTTCATATATTCCCACAGCGAGATTGCTTAGTGCACACTAACTCGCATAGTTCATATCTTCCCACAGTGAGATTGCATAGCGCACACTAACTCGCATAGTTCATATCTTCCCACAGTGAGATTGCAGACATTAACTGTCTTCAAATGCTTGTCATGTGGTTATTAGATAGACTACCACTAAATATGATTATAAATATAATGTAATTTACTCCAGATTTTAGAATAATTTTATGAACTCCAATTTAGAATAAATTATCTTTGGCCTTAGAATATATATATATATGTGGACAAGCTATTTTATAAAAATGAATATATACTGTTCAGTTTTATAAATGCAACGCGTGCATTGTTACATTCACCACATATATTTTATAATCGTATGAACTAGAGTCTATAACACCGTTCAATTTTTGTAACAGAGAAAAAAGTAATCTAGAGCGATTTTATTACCTATTAGGTAAACGCCGGTTGATATTCTTTAAAGTTACTTCCAAGTTATTTTGTTCAAATTTTGTTTGTTCATTTTAAAAGTGTCCAACTCCTAAATAAATGTAAGCAAATTGAAGATCAAAAAAGTCATTCAAAATAAATACTTTTTTTTATTCCATACAAAATATCGTTATTTTAATCATTACGGTAATGGTATGTTAAAATATATATTCAATGACACACAAAACATGAGCTTAATAGTTTATTTCCATTGTGGAGGCATACTTTATTTATATAGTAGCTATAAAGGATCATCAAACTTTTAATACCCACTTCGGTGATCGAATGCTATAAGGCGTAACTTTCGAAGTAGACTGGACTTCCAGTGACGGGGATATCGGGGTTCAAATCTCGGTTGGGTGTCCTCAAGGTGTTTTTTTTAATCTAAATTGTTTCCCACTCTCCCTCCACGCAAATGTATATACATTTCCTTCAGACTCTATAATCCTTCTTCCTAATTCAATATTGTAAACATGTATATAGCCCGAACAGGCAGTAGGACGCAGTGCCAAGAATCATTGTATAACCGTCCTTCCCAAACACTCCAATTCGGGGACAGGTCCGGTGGGCGAAATGAACCCCAGTGGCACCAAGTTACAACAGCGCTGATAACATAACGAAACCAAACCCATGACAGAACAGAATTAGCCGGTTGGCATCACACGATGACAGACGAGTAAAAGAGCACTTATTTTGCTTGGCCTGCATGGGTTACCTTCTGTTATGTTTCAAGAACAGTCACAGATTCAAAAAAACAAAAATAAATTATTTTACACTGGAAATTTAGAGATCAATATATCCCTCTAAATTTTCCTCAGTAATGGCTTTCGGCCTATTAAGAGCTGGTTTTGGGGAGGTGAAACTTACAAATCCACTTACAATGATCAAGTAGTTGATTAGAGGCGAAGGGAGGGGAGACAAAAAAATAATCTAAGCAAATACGAAACCCTATTAAATAATAGCAAATTACCTATGTACACTTTTCACATTACTGAATCTCAGTGGAAGGGGAAGTTTTTTTTAGCACCACGTCTTACTACCCGTTCGGGCTATAATCCTGAGGAAGTATTCGTTAATACTGAGACTGACGCCTTTGTTTGCGTGACCACATGTAGGAGTGATAGATTATTAAAGTATACTCGTAACTATATTCAAATAAAGTGGTCTGATTCTTTATCTAACAAACTCTTCAAGCCGGTCACGTTTAATACAACGCTATGGAACATTCTGTTTAAAACACTGCGTCTAATTTGTAGTTTGCAAAAAATAGCTTTAAAAATATTATTAAATATCTCCCTATATTAGCAATAACATCATGTCACAGCAACATGTCATATTATGTGACCGCTTCTGTGAACTAGTGGTCAGAGTTCCCGGTAAAAGATCCAAAGATTCCGGGTTCGATCCTCAGATCATTTTGTGAAGCAGTGAGTCTGTAACGGGGTCAACTTGGCCTCTTGAGCACAAACGAGGCGTTACTTGAATAAAGATGTAGTGGTTCCCGTCTAGAAAACTGATATTATCGGGTGGAGGGTTAGTTGTTCTAGCCACATGACACTCTATACACGCAGAAATGTGCCCTATCTTTTCCAACAGACGGCGGTTGGTCAGTTTGTATGACTTGACGGTGGGCTGACGCTAAAGAGTAACATCATGTCCCTTGCTCCTATGCATGGGGAAAAGTGGAACGGGGTGGTGATTTAAGTGTTCGGGTGAGAAGCAGGTTTGGGGAGACTGACTAACTGAGGTTTTAGAGGTTATATATAAACAGAGATTCAGAATAATACTAGTAATTTAGACAGTATAATTAATTTACCTTCAACTTCCACAATAATTACTCGGTATCCCCAATCTAGGACAAATTTCATGTTTAAAAAAAACACAAATTATAACAAATAAGTTTGATAACATAACATTAGAGATAGAAAATGTTACGGATATATGTTGTTGTAAGCAAAGAGGAGGTGGAATTTTCCCTCGGTAAACTTTCAATTTGCAACTATTTAAATGAGCCAAGATTGTAAGCTGTCACGCTGCCAAGAAACTGGGGAATTCTTAGGACAAAGATTACAAGTTCCGCCGCGAGATTTACTCTCACTTGGAAATTCAAATCTTCAAGGTATTGTCTAAAAGAACTGTTTCTTTGGTTGTTGGCAAGGGAACAAGGTTCTATTCTTGAAAATCCTTTTCCCAATCAGATGGAACTCCTTGAGTAAGGTAGAAAACAGTTTGATAAAACAATACTTAAATCATGTCACGCCAATTTACAGGTTTTTTTGGATAAGATTTACTATTTATTTCGACACCCCGTATACCTTGATGTTCGGGCTGGACTTATGATCGAACCCTGACCTACCCGTTGCCTGCAAACCATACTAGATGAGGTTGATGTCTAAGTCCTTGCGCCCACAGGTTCAGGCTAGTAAGCTCGATATTTAACGTACAGTAGCTCCGTGGCTTCTTTGGTGCTGACTGACAGCTCACAGCTGACTTTTGACAGTCAACATTTAGGTATATACCTAAATTTTGACTATAAGAAGTGACAGCTGCTAAACACATGTTTTTGCAGATCATATGGTTCGGCGTAGGGATACATAATTATGTTCTGGTAACTTTTCAAATCTTTTAGTCAGCACCAAAGAAGCTATGGGGCTACTGTAGTTATCTGAAGTAGCTAGAAGACAAACAACCCGAAAGTACAGTATGCCGCGGTGCTAAAAAAAATATGGCTAGAGTAACCTAATTCTTTAGAAAATTGACTTGTTGGTATATTTTGGTAAAGTAGTATTTTTGTTTTATGTATGTGCGTTTAAATTAATAGGTTAGTTAATCTTAGATCAAACACGACCAAACCTTTTAGCGCTATATACATTTTTAAGGTACATACTTATCTCACAAAACTTTTTTTTTCCGGAACTTAGCACATTAACCATACTCCCCGTTAAGATGGAGAGTACTTTAAACAACATGTTTTACTAGTTTTTAATCCTGTTTATGACAGACTGATGTCAATATTACTCAAACTAACAAAATCGAACTTTCAACTTGTAAATGCCTGAAACGTTAGGCTTTGTTAGGTTGGGCTAGCGTTCTATAAAAGTATATTTCTTATAATCACAAACATTTAAACATAACAAAAATTCATAACTATTATTTGTAATCAAACGTCAAAAAATGAATTTACCCAAATACATTTTTGCCACTTAATTTGAACACAAACCAATCATTTTATAAACTCTGCTATTTTGTGTATTTCCTGTAATTTATATTTGTACTTCAGTTTGAAGTGACCCGCTTCGGTTGCCGCATGACCTAGTGCGTCGCTTTCACAATAGACTGGACTTCCGATTATGAGAACACCAGGGTTTGAATCCTGGTCGGGTGTACTGATGGTGGTTTTTATTAAATAGTTTCCACTATCCCTCAACGCAAATGAGGGTAAACTCCCTCTAAAAGTCTAACTTTATCATCCCTAACTCATTAGCGTAATTAGTACATAGAAGTACAGCTCTAACGGATAATAAAATGCGGTGATTAAAAAAAATTACACTGTTAAATTTTGAAGTTCTAGCGTTAACACGTCATATTATACTCATACAACCCAACAATCAAACATAAATCTAGTGTTATATATGAGGTTGTGTCATTTGCTAGTCTGTATTGTTAGCTGTATTTTAATTTGAGTAGTAATCTGTTGGCTGAATACATATCCAGGCTATGTAAATGTAAGCTCTAATTATACAAATATGTTTAACGTTACCTAAAATTTTCATTGATCAAAGAAACACTTTTTGCAAACTAATATTAATACAAATCAATCAAACCATAAGCACAGGTCACTGTATTATAATCTGAAATTATATCTTAAGATTTGATATTTGAATTCATATTCTAGTTTCTCCTTGCTTTTGAAATGAAAATTATATGTCATAGAATTAAAATTATTAAATGGATCATGTTTATATTTCTTATATTTTATTTTTGATCATATTTCAAGTTTGAAAATTTTGCGTACTTCTTGAGTGGTTCCTCTACAATTTCATCAAATTTTAGCTTCCAACCCATTGTTAAGTACTAAAGATTATCTGAACATATATATATAATTTACAGACACCATTCTTTTATTCATATAAATACTATAGCTAGGTGTGCGTTAGCATAATCTATTAATTAGCACTTGGTATTAAACACAAATATCAGAATGTAAGAAACCGACATCAATAAGTTTAATTAATATCAACACACAATGTGAAAATATATGTAATTACGAAAATGTCCATAATTCATTTAATTCATATCAGATGAAATATGACACTTGGACAGAGAAATTGAACTCGCAACCTTCGACTTAGCTCCTAGGCTCGATTCCCTTGTATATGTGTTATTTTTTTAAACTATTTAGAATAAATAATTAAGTTTATCAATAAAATGGAAAAAATCATTTTTAAAACACACACGCTAACCCTTCATTTAGTTGTTAAACTCTTAGGGGGAGAAAATTGGTTTATAGTATACACCGTTTAAAAAATATATATCTTACGTGTGGCATTTATTTCAGAATGACAAATTGACTCTAGTAGCTATTTTACCTTGGGTTAAGTGCATCTTTCTGCCCTTTCCTCAGCCCCCAAAACCCCAAAACAATGTATAATGTAATAGTATGTAATAGGAAGAGGGGTATAAGTACCTTTCCTACCTTCTGACGCCAGCGCTGTGTGCAGAAGTGAGGTATGACATTGTTGCGTCATCACCGCTGAATAATCCCAAAAGATGCACTACGATAACAAGAGTAACACCCCACAGAAAGAGAAGTGAACAGATCTTACCGCCGGACTCGTCACCCTTGCGTTCCCTTTTTCTTGGTTCCCGACATTGTGATGGGTTGCGATCGCACTCACACATACATACACGCTCCAGTTTCACCTTGATCCAAACCCGCCCCCCGTATTCTAACGAGTGTATCAATATTGTCACCCAACATGTACGCCTCACAACAAGTGGAACGGACTTACTAACACATGCACAAGAGAAGGGTTTTTCAAGAAGGGAAAAAAAGAGAGGAGGGGTTGTTATAATTAGAATAGAAGCAAGATTTAGAAGGTCCGGCGGGCGGACCAACAGAAGAAGCCGCCAAAAAATAGCTGTAGAGGGAAGAGGGGGGTGATGGAGTAAGTGATGTTTGTGTGTCCGAGTCACACTTGAAAAAAGTGTTGCAGTCCCGACTGGTGGCATTGTGTGGTAGCTGGGACGATGTGTGGGTGCTTGTTAGGTGTAACTAGGACGATGTGTGGGTGCTTCTTAGGTGTAACTGGGACGTTGTGTGGGTGCTTGTTAGGTGTAACTGGGACGATGTGAGGGTGCTTGTTAGGTGTAACTATGACGTTGTGAGGGTGCTTGTTAGGGGTAACTGGGACGATGTGAGGGTGTTTGTTAGGTGTAACTAGGACGATGTGTGGGTGCTTGTTAGGTGTAACTATGACGTTGTGAGGGTGCTTGTTAGGGGTAACTGGGACGATGTGAGGGTGTTTGTTAGATGTAACTGGGACGATGTGTGGGTGTTTGTTAGGTGTAACTGGGACGATGTGTGGGTGTTTGTTAGGTGTAACTAAGGACGTTGTGAGGGTGCTTGTTAGGTGTAACTAGGATGTTGTATGGGTGTTTGTTAGGTGTAACTGGGACGTTGTGTGGGTGTTTGTTAGGTGTAACTGGGACGTTGGGAGGGTGCTTGTTAGGTATAATTGGGACGTTGTGTGGGTGCTTGTTAGGCTTTTTTGGTGAGTTGTTTGGGTGCTAGGTGTTATTGGGGAGTTGTTTGGGTATTTGTTAGGCGTGGCTTTAAAGGTCTTTGTTAAGTCAGATGTTCTAAATCAGGGTATATTTAACAAATTAATGGATTTTTTTTTACACTATGTATTACTTCCACTTCAGCTTATCTATATATTTACACAGTCATTGCTATACATGATGAGATGTGAATAAGAAGAAATAAACAACTATTTACATTGAGAGGAATGTGAAGCCATTTGAATCCCGAACGCCCCTGTCATCGGTAATCCAATCTATTGACAGAGTGACGCCTTAAGAGTCTTCGACTATGCAACGATCGAAGCGGGCTCTATGGATTAGGGATGTGAAGGGCAAGTTTAGTGATGCACGGAACTTGGCGGAAACAAACATTTTCTCATAAAACAAATGACGGTGTTTTGATGTTAAGCATGACTATGGTTTAAGAGAGTTTTCCTCCATGACTAACCGGTGTGCTCTTAGACTAAGCCAACTTTAAAACCAGGGACAGATATTAAGATGACCATCAGCTTTGAGCTCATCAGCTACAGAGAAGTTCATTTCGGTGGAACAGTTTGAGTGTGCTGTCTCTTACCTCAATGTGGCACGCTACTTCAGTGGTCATTCCGATTGTTCCACGTTCTCTAAAGTAGTAGATGGGTTAGTGTTTATTGTTATATCTATATCCAATAGTTTTTGTAGAGATAAGTTACTATCTGTAGTTTAAAATAAAAATGTATCATCACTTCCATGTCTACATGGCTTTCTTTCTTCAGCCCAATTTTCATAGGTAATACCTTTTCTGACAGTTACCACCAGACTTACTTTCACGTATTCATACGTCAAGTCATGTGATCTGCAGCCATCACGTTTGATTGTTTTTACAAATACCTATGAAATAACAATAATAAAATAGGAAAATATTATCAATGCTGGCTAAAAATTGATTTGTTGATATTTTCTACAAGGCTCTCTCTCTCTCCGCCCACCTCGGTGGCGTAGTTGGTTAACGCACTAGTCGTGGTAAGCTCGACTGCTGAGGACGGGGAGATCGAGGTTCGAATCTTGGTCGGGTGAACTGGGTGTGGTTTTTCCTAAATAGTTTTCCACTCTCCCTCCACGCAAATGCGGGTTCACTTCCTGTAATTCAACCTTCCCAATTCCTAATCCATTAGCGTAGCTAGTACTTAAAGCGTATAACCCGAACGGGTAGTAAGACGCGATGCTAAATATTATTACAAGGCTTTACCGATAAAAAGTGGACTTTAGCTATGCTTTATACGAAAATTTCCTTACCATCACCAAACCATACACAAAAAAAAAACAGAATATTAACAATGCAATTTTAAAATAATTTAAACACGTGTTTTATAAACAGACGCTAACCAGCGAAGGATACAAGGGAAATAGTGGGAAAGTCGCACTACCCACATTTTCCAAGACAGATACTTGTATATCATAAACCCCACCAGCCCCCAAATAATATTTTTTTAAATTAATTTAAATATGATATAGGCCCCTTTTAACCATGATTTAAAGTCCGTTGGAAAAGTATCATGATTGTCTAACATATGGCAGCACTAACTAAATTCGAGCTACAATTGGACTTATCCCTTTTCCCCCGTACCCTTCAATTAATACGTTTTTTTATGCTCAACATTTTAATGTGTAGATGCTGAATATGATGAACATAACAAACTCTATTTGACATATGCAACTAACATACATGTAGACAATTTATTCACACCAGGGAAACATGCATGTATCTGTATATATATATATGTATATATATATATATATATATGTATATATATATGTATATATATATATATATAAAATTCACAACCCTTGAAAATCGTAACAGACTTCCGTTTTGAACCCAATAGCTTCCTAAAATCATCACAAACTAACCTAAGTGACGTTTTTGATTATATTAGTTTCCTGTTGAGTTGCAAATATATCTTGTAGATAATTAGATGAAAATTGTATAGTAATTTCCACAAAAGTTAGATAAGTTGCGTTTTCACAGTTCATAAGTTGATTGAGTAATTTAAAAATAACGGAAATGGAAAGAAAGGTTTTGTAGTTGTTTTATAATATATATTATAAGTATAGCTCGGTCGGTATAACTCGATCACGGGTTCAAGCCTTGGAGATATCTTTATAAGTATAATATCGCAGGTGAAGACAAATGTTCATAACAAGAAGACGTCACTAACCTCGACTAGCATATATGTGGACATCAGGAAAAGGTTCCTAAAGGCATATGTACGGAGAGTTGTCCTTAACGGATGGGAAACACAGAACATTGGTGCAACTTACAGGAGAATATTGGAAGCATTTGAAACTTGGCGCTACAGAAGAACATTTAAAATATCATGGATGGAGATAGTATATATATATATATATATATATATATATATATATANGTGAACCCGCATTTGCGTGGAGGGAGAGTGGAAAACCATTTAGGAAAAACCACCCCCAGTTCACCCGACCGAGATTCGAACCTCGATCTCTACGTCCTCGGCGGTCGAGCTCAACACGACAAGCGCGTTAGCCAACTACGCCACCGAGGCGGGTATGGAGATAGTATCATAAAGATAAGTGCTAAGAAAAGCAAATGAAGAAAGGAAGCTTGGGAAAGGTGGTACAGCAAAGAAGAGTTAACACGGTAGGACGTATACTATGGCATAATAGTTTGACGAATTTGATTATTATAGAAGGAAATGTGTGAGGGAGAAATTCAAGAGGGAGCTCAAGACTGGCGAGGACATGGATCAGATAGCGAACAATGTTGATAGAAGAAGGTACAAAGCTGTAAGAATATTTGGCCCAGGATAGGAAAAAGCGGAGAGCGGCAACAAACCAATATCGCAAGATTGTTGACCTAATTATAATGATGATCAAATTGATAATAATGATGTACTTCATAAGCGTTTAGTATTATTATATCTAAATATATATATATATATATATATATACAGGTTGCCCAAAAATTATCTTTACAATTTTCATATTAAATCAAATAACGAGCCAATTAACACCCATAGAATTTATAATCAAGGAAATTTAAACAAAATAAATCCCAAGGTTTTTTAAAATAATTTTATGAAGGTACAAACGTTCAATACGAGCACCATTAGTAACTCGCAAAACATCCCAGCGATAATCCAAATGTTACTATTATAAATGTAATTTTCGGACATTCTGTATATTCTATCATGACATTTAAATATAAAATAGATTGAACATCTAGGTGAATACAAAAGCTCACACCTTCAAAAAATAAACGTATTTTATTTGTAAGACATACCTTTTCTTTGACGATAGACGTCTAGGTTTTTCAATAACAGCAGTTTTTTCAATAAACATTAATGCACACCAACATACACCAATAAAGATAAAGCATAATTTTAGAGGATTTAAAAAAAACACCAATCCGTTCCTTCTTTTCTCACCCCTTCAAAAAAATTGTTTTAACTGTCAGAAGTGTAAATAAAAAAACAACAAATTTATCAAGTCGGAAACTAGCTTCACCGATGCATCACACGAACTGTCCAAAAGAGAGAAAAAAAACCGCGTGACCACAAATGTTGACCCGGGCCTGACAGCCTCGCACCAATCGGTCACAACACATCTGACATCCGAGCTTCGTCCGATCTTACCGACTCTTGCAGATCTAGACTTTCAAACCAAACCTTTCCAAACAATTTTTTTCTTATTTCATTCGCGTCTTTTCCACCCCTCTCTGATACGGGGAAGGAAAAACATCTGCGGTAACATCTTTCAACATCTGCATTATTTCCCTTATTTACCACAGCGGTGATGTTCCATATTGATTCAAGAAGTTTCCTAGGAGTGTAAACAATTCCTAATGAGAATAATAAGACGTAAAATATCAAATTTATGAAGAATGGTTTATTAAGTCAGCCCCATGTAAGTCAAAATATACTATAAGGACTAGTAGCTACATTATCTTATGCGGTTCAGTGTTTGTGTGGTCTAAAGGCGTCTATCGCAATAGACTGGAACTGCCTATGAAGGGGAGATCAGGATTTGATTCCTGATAGGGAATGTTGGGAATAGTTTTTCCTAAATATTGCTCACACTTTTCCTCTACGAAGATGCTGGTACCGTTCCTCTATATTCAACCCTCCTCATCCCTAACACTAGTGTAAATAGTACATAAACGTATAATCTGACCGGGTAGTAAGATTCTGGTGTTAAAAAAAACTATATTATTACTACAATGGGATATTTATTGTTCACGTTAGAAATCGACTAATTGTATAATCACAAGACTTACAAACTAACTTGTTTCTCGAATACACAGCACATACATAGTCTCTGGTCCGTGAATTCATCACCACGAGAGGGGATTTCCCCATCATTGACAGTTCAGTCTATTGCGAGATTAACTCCTTAGAGCAGGAAGGGGGGAGGGGACTGTGTCGCCAATCCCCAAAAGTGTCAAATTGGCTAAAAAAGTGTGGTGAATTTGAGTTTACAAGCTCTCACAGCAAAATAAACTTTTAGCCGATGGCGTTTGCTGGTTGTAAATATATTTACTGTATTTTACTGGAATAATTCCGCATGCGCATCGAGTTCACATATTCAGCCAATGTTTCTACAGCTTGTAAGATAAAAAGATATTCAAATTGGGCATTAAATTGTCTTAAATTTTCAATCCAAACCATTTTCACAATTGGCATCTGAAGCAGGTGTAACTGAGTGGTCAACGCGTACAACTAGAATAAAACCGTTCTGACATTGTATGTTGTTTTAAATGTCCGATCGAACAACCTAAATTCTAAATGTTTACGTGTTGAGGCGAATTTCACGTCTCATTTGCCACACTTGTTGCTACATTGAAAAATATGTTGCCCCCCTTAACGTTAGACCATGCGGCCCCCAAAGGGGGATGTTTATACTAGAGATTTAGTAACTTAAGAATAGGCCTACCAATATTCTAAACTGCTGCTATCAAAAATTAGTTTAAACTGAATCACATGATGACAGCTGAAACGTTTATGCAGTTTATAAAATTCAAGGCTGTGTTGAAAGAATGGTCGTAATCGTACATTGTTCAATAAGACTCGATGAGCTCGAGTTTGTACAAACCAACATGTGGAACAAGGAAAGTGTGTTCATAACATTTTGTTTGAATGTCAGTCTGGACAATATTCATAAGAGGAGGTACGGAACTCCGCACGGACTTTCTCGCTCTATTATTTGGAAATGGAGATAATTACTCAAATCTCGTAACATATGTGAAACAAAATAATATATACTAGCAAAGCCAAGCATAAATCGCACTATACTTATGTATTACTTTATTTTTTTAGTCCCAGTTTTAAATTTTATAATTTTGTTTTAAAATAATTAATGTCCTAATTTGTATGTTTGGACCGATAAAAAAAGATCAATATTGGGTCCACAAGGGTCAACACTTCATATTAAAATTTCAACTTCCTGTTAAAATTTTCGACATTTTATTAGATGATGCAAAGCTTCAGGTCATCGCATTGCTATTAAATTCCTCATTTATAAATTTTGACCAATAAAAATTTAAATATTGACTATTGAGTCTAAAATAGTTATAGATAATTATTGTACAAACATTTCTCCTAAGATGTTTAAGGAAAAATAGCATAAGCTTTTAGAGACTTACTTATATTTAATTACTCTATGGGATTGGAGAATTATTGCTTTAAAACTTAAATAGTATCTCTTTACAACTAAAGCTCACAAAATTGTATTAATATATTTTCCATTATCTCAGAAACTATTGCATTTATAAAAATATATTTCATATAAAAGTTTTTTATTTTTATTAGTACTACAAATTTTCAATGATAAATTATTTAGTATCTCAAATATCTCCGGAGAAACGGAAGTCTTTGCTTCTGCAAAGTACCCTAAAATTCATTTTCATGGTAAAATGAAAATAGCCAGTTTATTTGTAGTCTTAATTAACACCTAAATATGAATTTTAATCAAAATCGTTGGAGTCGATTTTGAGAAAATCGATTTTTTCTCTTTTCGCTTTTTCTTAAACTACTCTTAATTTTAAGTTTAAACAGACATACAGACAGACTTAATTGCAAAGACCACTTTTTAGAGTCTGTGGGGTCTTGAGACGTTGACATCCATCAACATTTCAAGTTAGATTTTCTTTTGCGGCGCAATACTTTTACGTTTTGTGTTAGAAAAGTTAAAACATATATATTTACGTATAGCTTGAAAGTTATTGGTTTTATAAAAATAAGCTTCTTATAAAATATTTGTATTATAAAGAGACCTACATATTTGTAACGATAAGTAATTTCATATCTCAAATAGTTTAGGAGTTATTATAAATAAATATAATTTACGCATCAGACCGGAGCCCTTAAAGTCATTTTTCCGAAATATTGAGAGAAGCCATTTTGTTTGGAATATTTATAAATGTTGAGTAGTGACATTTAATCAAAATCTTTAGTGCCAATATTGAGAAACTCTAATTTTTCTCTTTTTTCCCTTCAGTAAGCTACCCTTAATTTTAGGGTTAGATATCCAATTCCAAAACTACCTCGGGGAAACCCTATGAAAACCCTAAAAACCAAGTTTTAGCTCGATCAGTAAAATAGTTTAGGCTCTAGCTGGAGGTACAGACAGACAGACGGAAATTTAGAAATAACTTTGTCGGATTTGGGGGGTCATGAAAAGTCTAGATTCTTCAAAATCTTGAGTTTAATTTTTTATTTGACGATAACAATACTTTCTCTACCTGTAAGATTAAAGAAAGTAAAAAGTTACTAGATCTACTTTCACGTATTTAAAAATTAAGTACGGTAATTTGAGTTATAGCTGTCACTTTTGATCGATATTATCAATACCTATAAAATAACATTAATAAAATAGTAAATGTTATCAATAATGGCTATAAAAAAATGTTTGTATTTTACAAACGTCTCTGACTGTGAAAATTGGACTCTACAATTGGACTCTACAATTGGACTCTGCCTAATACAATGAAAAATATTATTACTTTTGAATTCATGAATATTTACATTTCACGAATAAATATTTACAACCTACGAGGTAATAAGCACATACAGATAATTAACAAATAAAAATAATGTGTCCTAACTCACTTTTTCTTTATAAAATTATAGTTAACAACCAAATATATTATTAACCTATTCAAAATGTTTGAATATAGGTTATTTGGAACAAAAAAACACGGAAAAACTCAATCTCAAAAATAACTAAGTTGACCAAAACAGTCAGAGCATGGTAGCAACATGACACATCTGGCGCACAGTCCTGTGAGTGTGACCGGTAGCGACATGACACAGCCGGCACACAGTCTTGTGAGTGTGACCGGTAGTGACATGACACAACCAGCGCACAGTCTTTTGAGTGTGACCGGTAGCGACATGACACAGCCGGCGCACAGTCTTGTGAGTGTGACCGGTAGTGACATGACACAGCCTGCGCACAGTCTTGTGAGTGTGACCGGTAGTTACATGACACAACCAGCGCACAGTCTTTTGAGTGTGACCGGTAGCGACATGACACAGCCGGCGCACAGTCTTGTGAGTGTGACCGGTAGTGACATGACACAGCCTGCGCACAGTCTTGTGAGTGTGACCGGTAGTTACATGACACAACCAGCGCACAGTCTTTTGAGTGTGACCGGTAGCGACATGACACAGCCGGCGCACAGTCTTGTGAGTGTGACCGGTAG
>CABFOV010000925.1:61022-98703 GCA_902141375.1 Timema poppense
GACATGACACAGCCGGCACACAGTCCTGTGAGTGTGACTGGTAGTGACATGACACAGCCGGCACACAGTCATGTGAGTGTGACCGGTAGCGACATGACACAGCCGGCACACAGTCCTGTGAGTGTGACTGGTAGTGACATGACAGCTGGCGCACAGTCCTATGTGTGTGACCGGTAGCGACATGACACAGCCGGCACACAGTCCTGTGAGTGTGACTGGTAGTGACATGACAGCTGACGCACAGTCCTATGTGTGTGACCGGTAGCGACATGACACAGCAAGCTCACAGCCCTCTTAGTGTGAATCTATCTTTACAAGTACTCGTCTCTTCTTCAGATACACTAGTTTTCTTAACATATTTCCACATTATCCAAAAATGATGGACAGACCAACAAAAGGAAAGCTCTCGCAAATTCTCGCGGAACCTCTGACACGGGCTAGCATAACCCTGGTTGGGAATAACTGATATAGAAGGTCATCCTTGATATTGAGTGTTGGTGTAGTGGACTCCGCTCGTTACACTTAATAGGTAGCCACAGATTCAATACCCATAGAGTGAATTGAAGTTTTTTTCAACATTATTTTACTACACCTTTTACAGTAAAATGTGGGTCCATTTGCTTATAAATGATTTATATTATCCCCCTCTATATTTAGATTTTCAACTTATTTTGTAAACGTGCCTTACAACCCGTCTAGGCGATCTGCCTATTTACACCAATGGGGTAAGGATGAGAAAGCTAGCATTAAAAGAAAATATGCTTGTATTCACGTCCAGGGGAATCTGGGAACAATTTAAAGGGTAAAAAACACTCACATTACACTCTGAATCAAGTTCAAAATAGTCAAAAAATAAATTGTGCGCTCTTAGACTATTCATGCCCTCATAATTGGTTAAGTGTAAGAAAAGGCAGTAGCCTTAACTTCGCCATTAAAGTCGATTATTATTATTATTATCATTAAAGTTTCTGATAAATTAGTTTGTTTGTAGGTTAAACTTTACAGCTTTGTTTATTTGTTTCTATGCGTGTATTAACTAATTACATTACAGTAAAACATATTTTATCCAGAATAAGTAAAGGTAAGTTATTAACTTATTATTACTATTATTATTTAGCACCGCGTCTTACTACCCATTCGGGTTATACGCTTTAAGTACTGATTACGCTAATGGATTGGGAATTGGGAAGGTTGAATCAGAGGAAGTGAACCCGAATTTGCGTGGAGGGAGAGTGGAAAACCATTTAGGAACCCCCCCCTCCCCCCAGTTCACCCGACCAAGATTTGAACCTCGATCTCCCCGTCTTCGGTGGTCGAGCTCAACACGAGTAGCGCGTTAGCCAACTACGCCGCCGAGGCGGGTAGTAATTAACTTAAAACAATGTATAATGATTTTAAATTAAATACTAAAGGATACATTGTAGCGTTAGTGATTTTATCACTGAAGGAAGTTTGAACAAAAATAATTGTAAAACATTTATTTTAACATGCACTTTATGAACCAAATCATACATATATCTATTTAATTTTGTTAGCACCTTGTCCTACTACTTATTACGCTAGTTATTTTAGAAACTAGGAAGAATATATTTAGAGAAAGTGTACCTGCATTTGCATGGAGGTAGAGTAGAAAATCATTTTGGAAAAACCATCCTCAGCATACCCGACCAAGATTCGAAATTCGATCTTAATGTCATCGGCAGTCTAGTCTATTGCGATAGTAGCGCCTTTGGCCATGCGGCCACTGAAGCGGGTGTCTGCTTAATATGTAGACCTATTTATATATCAGTATATGTAAAGTATACATAGACATATCATTCCAAGATTCATGCACTATCTTAATCGTAAAACAAACACATCAATCTATCTTCCGGACGTTAAGTTACGCCCTTAAAAGAGGAATTTAACAATTTTTTTCTGAGCGGGAAATAGAACCCTAGATCATTATTTCATTATAAATATTCACTAGTGACTAAGTGAAGGTATCGGACAGTTGTTAAAAATGTTTTCTAATGTAATGTACTGTAGAGTGATCTAATATTCCTTCTGAAGTAGAGTATTTCTTATTTATGGTGTATTACAATTTGAAATATTTGAAATTGAATTTAACTAAAAATGTATATATCTTACCCTCGTTTATCTTGCGAACGTATTATAGCCTATTTCTAATATTTGGAATCGAGACAATGTGTATTAACATTTAGTTGTGTTCGCTTCCTACAATTTAGCTCATGATGTTTAAATTATTGGTTAGTCTGGTAGACCCTATTCATAGGATATATCTATAATGTAATTGGTAAAAATAGGACTGATACCTTTTTTTTTGTTGAGGTGAGTGTACCTGTTTGCTTTTCTTCAATCTGTGAGTGAAGTTATATCTCCCCTCCCCCTTCTAGAGGGGGCACGAACAACTTGTTGGTGGCTCTCAAGAATGGAGTACACATTGTTAAATCAGAAAGTACACAAATAAAAAGTTAATATTAATATACTATCTAAGTATTTGAATTTGTACTGTAAATATACTTAACAAATTTAATATATATAATTAATTTTTGAAGACAGGACTTCATTTTAAGTTTTGCTAAATTATTACGACCACAGCTCACTGCCATTTCATGATGTACTTAAATATTAAAATTAGTTCTGTGATTTATATTCCTCATCTATTTCTGGGGCTAATACAGTCCGAAAAAACTTAGGAAGAGGTCATTATTACTTTTATAAAAGCCGTCAAGTTATGCCTTCAGACTGGTCTAGTAAGCTTACAATGAAAATCAGAAATATGATTTATTTGTAACATAGCACTATCAAAATACATTAAAATCCACAAGTATTTGGGACATACCCATGTTAAGGTTAATTTTTTCTGGTATTTTCAATAACTAATTACAGTCCAATTTTCATACGAGGGGCCTTATCAGACAGCTAGAAAAGTTTATATAAATTCAATCTCACGTATTCATACGTCAAAAGTCATATGATCTGCAGTTGTCACTTTTGATAGATATTATCAATACCTATAAAATAACACTGATGATATGTTACAACGCTATCAAGTTTGGCTGAAAAAAACTATTTTTATTTTCTAAAAGTCCTTTCCAAATAAAATCGAACTAAAAATATACTTTGTATTGAAATATTTTTTCTCCTAAGCTATATTGGTCCTTCGTGTTCCATCGCTCTATTCATTTTGATTAACATAAAACAGCTACCAAATAACATATGTATTACTTTTAATAGTTCGTTTTAATATTATTAACCATCCGAACTCAACTTTTTTTTTTTTATTAACGCATGTAAGGTTATGTTTCCATATAGTATAATTTATTACTTAAAGTGGCCCCAACTGTATATCTCGAGGAATTACAAGTAACGTTATGTAACCTTAACCTGTAACATATGAAAGTATATTATTAACCGTATTTTACTAGCAAACATACCGAAAATAATCTTAATTTTTTAATGGTATGTCTAACCTAATGTTGTGCGTGTTGCTAGTGAATAATAATGCGTTTTGATAGTTCTAAGTTACAAATGAAACATGTTTCTAACTTTCAGTACAAGTGTACTATACCCGCCTAGTTGACTGTGAACTGTGGCCGATATGTGATGTTGGTATTTACATTGAGCCGCAGAGTTGCGGGGCGGTCCCGTCAGCTGTCATAACGCTGCCATGCCATATCCTGGGCGTAGCTCCTCATGGTTCAGTCAGACTTCCACAGAGCCAACGCACCACCATCCTACTCCCGCACCGAGGGGGGTCCACGAGGAACCAACACTCCCCAACCCCCCCAAACGGGTCCCCTAATCACCACAATGTTCACAACCCATTTGATCTCGGAGATTGTAACCCAACACTTTTAACTCTCAAGAAAATAAATTTACATTTTACCATTTGATGCATTCAATCAAAAAAATGTAGGCTAATGTTGACCTGTATTTTATAAAATTAAAAAAACTTCAAAAAATGTAAAATAAAAAGCACGCCTTGGAACATGTCATCCTTCAATCTGGAGGATTGGTTTTCCCGCGAAATGTCGGATCATTTGGTCGACACACGGATCACTCCTCTCGGCACCAATATGGTATTACTATAATGATTATTATCACTCAAATGCAGAATGTTGGGGATTTGCTCGTTGTAATAGGATGAAGGTATGATTTATCAACTGCCAGATTGATGAGATGTAGATGCTCACGCAAAAAACAATCGAGGACGGACCGGGCGTGCTTGCGGGTGAGCGTGGGACCTATACTAACTACACTGAAGGGAAACCAACCCCCTCCCAACAACCCCCGCGCGCCGCTTTCAAGCTTGTGGAGGTTGTCATAGTAACAGCCTTGGACCACGTGCGTTCGTTCACACTAAAAACACCTTGTCCCTACTAAAAAGGATTTTTGACTGATTTGATTTCAATCCGATGATTTTTATCGGTTCTCATTTTCTGTTTCGCCTTAAGTGTATTGCTATTTTAACGTCCAAGAACGTTCTGTTCACGGAGAATTGGGGGAAGAAGGAGCGGGAGATGGTTGTATTTATAAAGTAACTAAAAGGTGCAACAAAGATACAATACACCCAATTGAGTGGATCGGGTGGTCGCTAATACTTCTACCGTCCGACAGCTAGAAAGTTTGTTTATCATCGTGTCTTACTACCGTATATGTACTAATTACACTAATTTATAAGGGTTGAGGGAGGTTGAATTTAGTTGTAATATTTCCAAATTTGCTTGGAGGAAGATTTAAAAACTAAATTAGTTTATTCCCGTTGAAATTTCATGTCTAAACAAAATAAGTTTCCTTTTTCAGACCATTTTGCCATGAATCATATTCAATTCGCAAACTTATTTTTATTGTGTGCCAACTCTTTCGTAGATTCCATTTTCAGAAAATATGTTTTAATAATCAATTAGAGGTTTTGAAAAAATTAATTACTCACGTTAATATTTCAAAATTAATAATTGTTGATATATTACGGGGCCAAAACAATCCTTAAAGATTTTTCCAAACTTACATCAAATTAGGTCTAGGTCTTAGTTAGTTCAAAAGTTGCAAAAAAAAAAATGGATGAATAAAATATTTGAAATGAACAGTACTCTCTCTCTCTATGAAATAAGTAGAAAACTTAAAAGATACAATAAATATTATTCTAATTTAAAAAAAATACTTTTACTTTGTAACTTAAGTAAGATGCATTGAGTGTACTGTACATAGAATACAATTTTTAAAATATTTATTTTAAAACAGTTCCTTAGACTCACGTGTTAATATATTATTATTTTTTAAGGTGCGCAGAAGGGAACGCGAGTAAGTTTACAGTTTTTAGGGTATTACATTTTTTGGCTAAAATAAATCAAATATTTTTCCAGTAGCAACATAGAGTTAAGTTTTATGCACATGCTAATATCAACAGATCTTGAATATCCGTCAAGAGTGTCCTGAAATTTTGTCAAAACTTTTTCTCTTTATTTAAAAAGTTTTGACAAAATTCCAGGACATCCTTGACAGATATTCAAGATCTGTTGATATTAGCATGTGCATAAAACTAAACTCTATGTTGCTACTAGGAAAATATTTAATTTAATTTGGCCATAAAGATATAATTTTCTAAAAACTGTAAAATTACTCGCGCTCCCGTCTCCCGCAACTTAAACTATAATGTTAATAAATGCTAATTTTACCTCTTTCTTAGGCAGAAGTAAGTTTTACCAAACTTCTCTTTGGTCAAAGCTTCGTAGTCTATATATGAAATTTTAACTACATGATTTAAATTAAATTGTACGATCAAATTTTCATATTATTATTATTATTATTAGCACTGCGTCTTACTACCCGTTCGGGTTATACGCACTTACGCTAATGTCTAATGGTACGGTGATTGTGAGATGAAATGGAGAACCTACCGTTTAACGTGGAATCCGAACCATGGTGGAGACCTGGCATTCCCCACATTCACAAGATGTATTGTCAGAGGTGAAGGAAGGGTTTGGTAATCAGATAAATCTGTGCCGGAACCGAGGATTGAACCCCGGCCGCCAGCACATAAGTCTGACACCTTACCCCTAGACCACCAGGTCACCTAAAATTTTCATAGGAAGAGCTAGAAAATAACCAGCTATAAAAGCTACTAGGTCTACTTTTACGTATTCATACATCAAGTAATGTGATGTGCAGCTGTGACTTTTGATAGACACCAACAACACCCAGAAAATAACACTAACAATGAAATATAATGTTATCAATGTTGATGAAAAAATATGTGTTTGTATTTTATAAATGTTTCTTCCCAAGAAAACTAAACCGTATTTGGACACGAAACAATACTACAAACAGTATATACATATATGAATGGGGAGATCCGGGTTAGAATTCTGGCTGGGTCTATTGAGAGTGGTTTTTCCTATAGCGTTTCTCCCACTCTCCTTCCACGTAAATGCGGGCAAATTACATCTAAAATGCTTCCTTCCTCCATTTTACCGTATAAGATTAGTCATCATACTTTATTTATAGTATACATACATATAGATACACATTAACATTGTTTAGAGACCTTAAATAGGTATTGTTGACTGGTATAAGAGTCACCGGCTAAGAATAATAATAATAATAATAATAATATTTAACACCGCGTCTTACTACCCGTTCGGGTTATACGCTTTAAGTACTAATTACTCTAGTGGATTGGTATTTGGGAAGGTTGAATTAGAGGAAGTTAACCCGCATTTGCGTGGAGGGAGAGTGGAAAACCATTTAGGAAAAACCACCCCCAGTTCACCCAACCGAGATTCGAACCTCGATCTCCCCATCCTCGGCGGTCGAGCTCAACACATCTCGCGCGTTAGCCAACTACGCCATCGAGGCGGTTCACCGGCTAAGAAACGTATAAATGTTATTGCAAGTCTCTCCCGTACACTTGTGGATTCTTTTAAGCGTGAACTTTTTCTTTTGCCCTTTTGACCCAATCAAAATAATTATATGCTTATTCAATTGTTAACATTCGAGTTAAGTTTTATTACTGACCACTAATTTCTTGAAATTTATGTCAATGGAGCTTATTACCACTATATTCCGCTCACCTTAAGCACATTTAAGTTTGGCGTCTGTCCTGTCTTTTTTTTTCTTTGTTGCAAGGTGTGAATAAATTATGCCACAACAGCCAATTTTTTTTTTCCCTGTTATGGTGAGCTGCTGGTCTAGGGGTAAAGTGTCGGACTTCTGTGCCGGGGTTCGGGGTTCAATCCTCGGTCCCGGCACAGATTTATCTGATTACCAAACCCTTCCTTCACCTCTGACAAGACATCTTGTGAATGTGGGGAANGGAATGCTAAGTCTCGGCTCACTAGTCTGGATGCAGTTTAAGACATTCAGGATTGTCCCCACTGATAGGAAACGAAATCAAATCCTGAAGGCCAGGACTTAAGACTCCCGTTTGATTGAACTGTCTGTGTTTTCCAGATAGTGATTCCTTCAGGAAAATCCTGAAATCTGTCCTTGAAATTCATGTTGAATATTTTGTTACTATTACTATTAGCACCGCGTCTTACTACCCATTCGGGTTGTACGCACTTACGCTAATGTGTAATGGTAGGGTGATTGTGAGATGAAATGGAGGACCTACAGTTTAACGTGGAATCCGAACCACGGTGAAGGCCTGGCATTCCCCACATTCACAAGATGTCTCGTCAGAGGTGAAGGAAGGGTTTGGTAATCGGAAAAATCTATGCCGGGACCGAGGATTGAACCCCGGCCGCCAGCATAGATGTCTAATATTTTGTTCCCTAGGTTGTATAGCATAAGTCATCAAGATATTAAAAAAAACTTTTGCTAAAAGGATGAGGAATGTTGCAGAACATGTCGCAGAGATTATCTTTGGCACATCTCTTTCTTCTAAAGAAAGTACAAGTTTCAGGTCTAACTTTCTTCCTCTATGTTTTCCATTTGAATAGTGATCTCACAAACTTGCACCAACAACATAAACTTTCTCTTCATGTGAACTATTCATATTACCAGTGGAATAAAATAAATTAAAACCTTTTTTTCCCTGCTAGGACGGTATATCACAAGTTTTGTTTTCGTAACTAGTACCAATTGTTCACTAAAATTAAGTTGTTTATCATCTTGTCATTATATACTTGAAACGGAAATGATTTGTGGTGTTGGATTTTTTTTTAATATACTGTGAAATTATACAGGGAGGAATAATGTTCAAACAAATCTAGTTGAGGTTTTTAAAGTTTATGAAGATGACCTAAATTAAGAATAAAAACATCCCTAGTCATATGTCCCATTTGATAGTCTCTCCCATTAGAATTGTTTCTTTGTATTTAGGTTTTTAAGGTCAATTTAGTTTAGTTTAGGAAGAGGTTGGAGTCCATTATAGCCAGAGGTTTTATTTCGTTATTAAACCATTGTTTCTTGAAATCTGAATAACCACAAGTAAGGAATTCATAAATACTACTTGTATAATTTTTTTTTACTAAAATACATATTTCATATAAGACTATTATTTATTTAATAGCCGAACTAGAAATTGAAATTTAATAATGTAGTTATATTTACACCACATATCCATTTCCGTTCGGGATACCCACACTTAATTGAACTAATACGATAAGGATGAGGAAGGTAAAATTTAGAGTAATTGTGTCCGCGTATTCGTGGAGGGATAGTGGGAAACCATTTATAAAAAGTCTCCCTCAATGCACTCAGCTGTAATTAAAACCCTGACCTTCCAGTCAGGGACAGTATGGTATGGATGTTATTGACGTTTTGTTAGCGTGCCCAATTATTTGTGCTACTCATTAATTATCTTAACAAATTTAGACTAGACTGTCGATGCCGGGAAGATCGAGATTTGAATCTTGGTTGGGTGTACTGAGTGTGGTTTTCCAATTATTTTCAACTCTCCCTCTACACAAATGTGTGTACACTTTCTCTAAATGTAGCCTTCCTAATCCCTTAAAACCATTAGCTTATAACCCGAATAGAAAGTAAAATGTGGCGCTAAAATAAATTTCACAAGTAATCAACCAGGTGGTCTGATAAAGCGTATCACCCGCCTCGGTGGCGTAGTTGGCTAACGCGCGCTAGCCGTGTTGAGATCGAATGCCGAGGACGGGGAGATCGAGGTTCTAATCTCAGTCGGGTGAACTGGGGGAGGTTTTTCCTAAATGGTTTTCCACTCTCCCTCCACGCAAATGCAGGTTCACCTACTCTAATTCAACCTTCCCAATTCCTAATCCATTAGAGTAATTAGTACTAAAAGCGTATAACCCAAACGGGTAGTAAGACGCGGTGCTAAATATTATATTATGATAAAGCGTATCACATGATTATGTATTGGAATCGAACACGATTCTGCAAAATAGGACACGCTGGTTATCTAGCCTTTATCTTATATTAATGTTTAGATGCTTGACAAACAGACCATAATGTATTTTTTTAAATCTGAACTCCATCCTAATACTTAAATTTGGCTCATCGTTCCACGTGACATAATCTATTAAAATTAAATAATTCCTTCTGTATAATAAAACGTTATTTACTTCTATAGTATTTAAAAATTATTGAAAACTTATTTGGTTGCATTCAATGTGAATTCCCACATGTGATTTATCATTGTGGTTTTGCCATACTCTCTCCAAGATAATACAGTGAATCTTCCACTTAAATCACTCTCGTTCTATTCCAACCCTTAAATCGTGTTTTAAATAGCTTTTGTGATGAAATTATTTTATACAACCTGACAAAATATACCTCTATACCTGCATTAATTTAGTCGCCGTAGAGAAACTATTAAGCTAGTTTGTAAGGTATTTTACACTCTAATAAATATAAAATACGTTTATAAATATGTTTTTAAATATCCCGTGAACATTTAAATTTCAGAATAAGCTAATTAGTAGATGGATACGAATGAAAAATGTGAAAATTCCCAGATGTTTAATCAGCATTCTTACAACTATATAGAATCTAGATAACACCGGTTATTTTTTTGGCCAGTCCATTTGTAAGACAAGCTGCTAATGTTAAAAGTTTAATCAACGCATTCTTTGAATTAAACGTTTTATTCTCTAACCCATGTTTTAAAAGCAAAAGGGCTGTCTGTCTTGTGTTTTTTTTTATATTTGGCGATGTTGCCAAATGAATTAACGTTGTCAAATATTGCGTCGTCACATTGTTAATGAGGTGAATTGTCGCTGTGCGATTGA
Organism: Timema poppense; assembly: GCA_902141375.1. Taxonomy (NCBI): domain Eukaryota; kingdom Metazoa; phylum Arthropoda; class Insecta; order Phasmatodea; family Timematidae; genus Timema; species Timema poppense. The sequence continues at coordinate 71,234 of CABFOV010000925.1, forward strand.
ACACGTAAATGGTGCGAAGAAATCGCGAAACTCCTCTCGGACAAAACATGTGAATAAACTGGCAGCCCCACCTTGGTGCTACTAATAGAACAACAATGGCAACTTAGTCTGGCTCACACAGCCACAGAACAGGGACTGAGGAGCCGCTTTGTCCCCGCGGTTCTATCCAATCATCGAGAATTGAATCAATGGATAAGATTTACATGGATTTGTAAGGGTCTCAACTTAGTACTTTAGAATGATGCTCCCAATCTATGTAATTTCTGTCGTTTTCCCCTTATCGTACACCACTAGGGTTTGTCGGCTGGACATTTCTGGTCTTCTACTGGCATTTGCGTTTATGTAACCGTCTTTTGAGGTTAATAAACTCTTTAGGTGCAGCTACTTCATCCCGATCAGATTATGTGATGATGGTAATGATGATGTAGTGTCAGTAGAAGTCCTAAACCTAAATTAAGCCTAATTAACCAGACCACGGTGACGATAAGGAAAATAATCCCCTTCGGTAAAATTTCCTATGATATCGCTGGGTATAGAACCCGGGACTTCTTTATTAGTAGCCAGGAATGCTGACCCCTAGACCAAGAGGCCATCCATAACTGTAATTCTTGAATTATGAGATGGTAAATGCAGCAAGCTACAGAAGCCCCATGGCTTCTTTGGTGCTGACTGACAGCTCACAGCTGACTTGACAGTCAACATTTAGGTATATACCTACATTTTGACTGTCAGAAGTGACAGCTGCTAAACACATGTTTTTGCAGATCATAAGTTCGGCGTAGGGATACATAATTTGGTCTGGTAGCTTCTCAAAGCCGTCAGCTGTGAGCTGTCAGTCAGCACCAAAGAAGTCGTGGGGCTACTGTACTGAGGTGCATTTACAAGAACATAACTGAAATGTGGTCACGTGACGAGCTCTAAACCAATCACAATAAATCATCGCGACCTGCGTAGGTTGCTTTGCTCTAGAAACGATCTCAACTTTTGCTAGCTGTTACATACACTCCTACGGTAGATTGGGTATAACTATAAAATTCCTCCAAATCTCACTGTTGCCAAGTGAATAATGCAGTAAAATAAACTCTTTGATGTGAGTTCCGGCTTAAGCGGGTTAAAAAAAAATTAAATCACTTCTCTCTTTCTAGCTGCTCAGGCTATACTCATATTCTTACCAATATGGAAAAGATGAGTTAAGTAGAATTTGGAGAAAATATTCTTGAATTGGTATAGGTAAAGACTGGGAAACCGTTTAAGGAAGAAGCTAATGAATTGCTATGTTTGGAGCTTCACGCTGTATGGAGCAGAAACTTGTACTCTCAGGAATATGAGAGAGAAATGCTTGGAGAGCTTTATAATACGGTCCTGGAGAAGGCTTGGGAAGATCAGGTGGACAGACAGGCTGACAAATGAAGAAGTCTGAATAATAGTGGGTGAGAAGAGAACCATTTTGGTACATAATAGACTGGATCGATCACATTCTTAGGAGGAACTCTATTCTGTATGATGTCATAAAAGGAAAAGTTAAAGGAAAGGGGAGGTTAGGAAGAAGGGGATTCAAACATTAGACGACTGGAAGGAAATAAACTTCTGGGTGCTGAAGAATGAGGCAGAGCACAGGATGCATTGGCGGTCTAAGTTCACTGAAAAAAAGGAATGGACTTTCGTGATACAGGACCCCTAATAATAACAACTTGGTCAGGATTAAAACACTGACCTTTCCTTCACAGACAAACCAGACAAAATAAGGTTTTTGCATTAGCCCCTGTGCCCACCCATGCGGGGTATGGGTTGTTGAATGTGTTTTATAAATTAAAGAAATAATTAATACAAAATTACAAACCAAGATCTTTTATTGTCCGTTCTCGGTCTTTGGCCTTTGTCGGAAAGGTTCGAACAAATAAAAAAAAAATCATATTCATCCGATTCAAATTTGTTTTTGGTAACTTAAAATACATATTTCTTATTGATTAAAATAATTATTTTAAACCAAAATTGACTATTATTGGATCTGTTTCTTCTAATTTGTTAACAAACATATCTTAATTTAATTACATTAAACATTTTCTTTTACTAAAATTGCAAATTGCCAAGTTCTTTTAGCAGTAAAAGTAAAAAAGTTTTGGGTACATATTTCAAGGCACATATTGAAAATTAATTGTTATAAGGTAGGTACTATTTCAGTTATTCATTTCAGTTTTACTTTAAAAACTTTCATTTTATATTCTTTAAAGAAAAGGTGTGGGTCTCACTTTCTGTCTTTTTATCCTTTTATATATTCATTCTTATATTTATTTATACTTCTTTTTATATTTTTATCTTTCTCGCTATATCGATATCATTTTCTTTCTTTTTTATTCTTCTCTCAATCCCTTTTATCCTTCTATTTGTATATGTATCCTTCTCTCTCTCTTTCTCTCTCACTATATATTTGTCCTTTTCTCTATCTCTTTATTCTTAACTCTATCTTTTATCCTTGTTTCTATTTCTTTAACGTCTCCCTCTTTATGCTTCTCTCTATGGGCCTAACTTTATATTTATCTATCCTTATCTATTTATTTATCCTTATCTATTTATTTATCCTTCTCTACCTCATTATACTTCTCTCTGTCACTTTATTCTTCTTTTTATTTCTTTATCCTTCTATATCTCTTTATCCTTCTTTCTATCTCTTTAACCTTATCTATTTGTTTCTCTCTCATGCTCTCTCCCACTATCTTCCTTTCTCTCTCTATAATGCTAAGCAACCTACTAAACAAGTTGATAGACAGACCAAAGCTAAGTTTCTCACTAAAAGTAATCCCTCCCATCACACAAAGCGAAGGTTTGATCACTGTGAGACAAGACAAGACATGCCATCTCTCTTTACCGTTCTTCCACGACGGACCTTTACTAGCTTCGTCACTTCCGTGGCGCCACCAGCTCAGGTAGTGATCAATAGAAAACAATCACTCATGTAGTGTCGCCATCTGGCTGTTGTTGCAACGATTATCTAGAGAGAAATCAACTCAATTATTGCTACAGGATGACATTCTCACTATGCGATACTTACAAACATCCGGTGGTACCAGAACCTTTTTTGACAGTTAAAAAGTTGCTGAATCGACATACAATCTTAAAGCTTTATATGCCATAAAATAGGCTTGGTCATAGATCTCTCCTTTTTACATTATTCCGACACCTCGGAGAGAAAGTATTGTGATCGTCAAAAAAAAATTTTTTTTTATAAATGTCGACGTTTCATAACCCCCTGAAACCAAAATAGTTGTTTTCACGATGCCGTCTGTCTGTCTATCCGTTTGACTGTACCTCGGGGAGCCGAAAAAATTTTACCAATTGCGCTTAAACTTGGTATCTGGGGTTTTCATAATCCCCCCGCCCCCCCGAGTGGTTTTTGTAATTAGATTTCTAGCCTTAAATTTAAGGATGGTTTACTGAAGGGAAAAAAGAAAATATATCGATTTTCTCAAAACTTGCTTTAAGGATTTAAATTTCACGTCCAGGCATGTTTTTTTTTTAAATTTTAAACAAGATGGCAATTTTTACTTTCTCATGAAAATAAGTTTGATGGTACCATCCGTAGGAATTTTTTCCAATTTTTATCATTTCTTCGTAACTATTTGAGTTACTAAATAGGTTATCATTGTAAAGTTGTAGTGCTATTAAAGATAAATATATTTTTATAAAGCCAATAATTTTTTAGCTATAAGCAAATATGTATACTTTTTTAATACAGGTCTTTGAAAAGGAATTGGATTCTTATGGTCTTTGGTGGACAAGAGTATTAATTACTCTGTTCTCACTTTTTATGTGACTTTGCCTCTAGCTCCTACGGCCATAGAGTAACAGTGTATATTTTTTCATTTATGATATTTGGTGTAATGTTTCTAGTTTCTACAACAATGTATTGACCTATTATTTCGTTTCACAAATCCTACGAGTTTTTGGTAAATGCTTATTTTAAGATAAAAGCGGCTAAAAGTATGTGCGGTGCACCGTACTATTTATTTACTTTCTTGTGACCCACTAGGAAATTATGATCGTAAAAAAAATATTTAATTCGAGATTTTGATCAATATAAACGTTTCATGACCTACTGAAGCCTAAAAAGTGGCATTAGAAATGCCATCTGTCTCTTACTGGGTATTAAACCGATGCCACTCTAACTGATCAGGCTAAAACTTGGTATTTGTGCTTTTCATTCTATCCCCCCCCCAAAGAGATTTTTTGGAATCTTCCACACTAAAATTAGGTGTAGTTTACTAAATTCTGAAAATTACTAAAGGTTGAAAAGAAAACAAATCTATTTTCCCGATACAAGTTCTAACGATTTTGATCAAAACTTGTATATCGGCACTGTTTAATATAACAAACAAAATGTTGCATCTCATTTTCCCAGGTAAATGACTGATAAGGTACCTTACATAAGCGAATATCTCCAATTATGACCTACACCAATAAAATAAGAATAGGAAATGTAGAATTTAGAAGAAATGTACCGTCTGTTCGTGAAGAAAGAGATAAAAACCATTTAGGAGAAACAAAATATTGGTACGCCATTCAGGGATTAGAACCCTAATCCCCCTCGCCACTAGCTAGCCATACCAGATGTGGCTGATGCCGTATCCAACCTGATCTCCGATGCCAGTTATACCCTAATTAATACTACATTTTTAATGTAGTGATGGCAATGAAAATCAAGATGTGAAATAAACGTTACGATGCAACTCACAGACTTTATCACTCCATCATCCAAATTAGACTTAAAACTCGTAAGACATGTGAAACTAAATAAAATATATTGTTATAGCAACTTAATGTGGGGGGTGGTGTGGGGGAGGGGGACACTGCACTTTGCAAAGAGCACCCACGAAATAATAGACACTATTGTAACGATATTGGGTCATTTGTTTGGCCTTTCCGTGGGCACGCGCTCTTTCTCCATCCTTGTATAGCCAACCTCACTGTCCAGGGGCTTAGACGTGGTAGAGGGGGAGCTTATTTGGAAGGAACGGGACACGTTTGGAATAGTCTGGGCTAATTTTATTCTAACCATTGTTATAGAAATGAAGGATTCCAGAATCTTGAATGAAGCTCTTTTGTAGTATACAAGGTCTGCGGTCTGCGAGTGACCTTCAGTCTGAGCTGAGGCTAGTCAAGTGAGTGGGCCAGCGTGTCCAGGAGTGGGCCAGTGTGTCCAATGAGTGGGCTAGCGCTTACAGCGAGGGAATCAGTAGGTCCGTGGTTCGTACAACGTGGATCAACACAATGTGTTATGCGTGGGGACCAGTGGCGGTGCTACGTGAGTGACTTCGACTGTGAATAGTACAGTGACTGAACTTTATAATATACTGATGTTTAAAGGTTTAGTTAGTCATTTTGTATCATTATCAATTAGTTGTTTATTTATTTAATTATGTTTTATATGTTCTCATTCTTTTATTAATTTACAGATATAATTATGATATTTATTATTTAATTCAGGTGTACCTCTGTGGTCTTGGGGTGAAGTGCTCAACTCAGAGCCCGATGTTTGTGGGTCGACGGATATGAGTGATATAAATCTTTAGCACTACTTCCTTCGGAGGGGAAGTAAAGCCATTGGTTCTTTGTCGATTGTGACATTTAAAAGAACCCTGGAAAGTATGCATAAATACCTTTTCTGAAAAAACTTTTAGGCCCTTTTGCTATAGCTCATATAATGGATCGTGTTCTTATATAATCCGTCATTTCAGAAATTGACCGTTAAATATCTCAAATATACAACTAAAATTCAGTGATTTGTTTAATTCTTTCAATATATAATATGTTGTTTTATTTTCAATAACAAAAATTTTGAATATTTATTGTACGTTTTTAATCTTGTTTGATCAGCAGCGTAGCTCAATATCGTGAAAAGAACTCGTGGTTCACGGCCCGTGACTCCTCAGGTTGCCCTTTACATTCCTATAGAAACATTTTATTAATTTGGTGCAATTTAAACTCCCCATTTCCCAAAGAACTATTATAAACAATTTTTTATTGCTCAGAAAATGTTGATTTTATAATAAGTTCTTAGAAAAAAGCTTTTTAATTTTAAGAATGCTACATCCTTTCAATTATAAACTATTTCATAGAAATCTGACCAAAGCTGGGAGTTTCCGCATGTGGAAAATATCTTTAAAGCCATTTTAATGATAAAACGAGATGCACCATTTAGTTTGAAATATCAAACAGTGCCAAACACCGATTTAAATCAAAATCACTAAATACAATTTAAGAAAATTATTTTTTTTCTTTTTTCACTCTTAAGTAAACCACCTTTAGTTTTAGAGTTGGATGGATAGTTTCAAAACACCTTTCGGGGAACCTTTTGGGAACTTTAGGTACCAATTTTTAGCCCGATCGGTAAAATGGTATAGATAACAAACAAAGATTGTATTGAAAGAAAAATACTTTTTCGGGTTCAAACTCCATCAAAATCTAGAATTCTAATATTTGACGATCGCAATAATTTCCTTCCACGAAGGGTCGCGAGAAACTAAATAAAAGAAGGTCAGAGGACACGATGAGGATAAAGACCTAGACGCGCTTTGGCAAAACTCCAGGGTGTTCTTGTTAGTTATTGTCTTACGTAGTAATTATCACCGGAATCTTGTTTTAGTCGCTCCAACTTACGGAACGCCGGAAACTACCACACAAGATTAGAGTCGAACACGTCCATTTTTTCCTTCCAACGAGTGAATTATGATCGCCGGGCGGCGACACGGAGACTGGCTACATCTTACCTGATTTGGTGGTCCCGTGGTCTCAGGCGTCACTCTCGTAATATAGACTGGGCTGCTGATACGGGGAGACCGGGGTATGAATCCCGGTCGGGTGTACTTTGGATGCTTTCTCCCTCCTCGCCTCAATCCCCCGCTTTTGTGATGTCATGGTCACATGGCCACATGGCACATTACAGATAATGAGCTTGCCTTATTTAAAAAATAAATATTTTTTGCTATTTTCTTAAATAAAAATAATTCTATATTCTTAAACAAAAATTGGAAACATTTTATTTACAACAATGGTGCTAATGTCAGTATTTAAATTTTATGCCAAAGTTATTTTTGTAATTGTTGACAAAATATGTGTGGTCATAAGCCGAGATCCCTCTGGTGCTTGGTTCCTTGTGCTAGACCAACTTTTTTCAAAATATTTGAATAGATTAGAGCTGTACCTGTTCGGGTTGTAAAACTATTTACTAACTATATCTATGCATTAAGGATGAGAAAGGTTTAATATAGAGGAAGTATATCCGCATTTGTATGAAGAGAAAGATAGTAAAAATCTAGTGAGGTAAAAAGACCCTCAATATACCCTGCCCAGATTCGAACTCTGATCTCCTCGTCATCGTTGGTCTATTTATTGAGAGAATGATGCCTTAGGCCATTTGAACACCGAAGCATGTGAAAACAACTGTTAACATGAGTTTGTGCTGTCAAACATTGCAGACATTTTGTGCGCAATCTCAAACAATTTTTGTGAATTTATTCCTGTCGAATTACACATTTTCTATACAAACCTCACATATCAGAATTCTCTAAGCTAGTTCAATTTTAACAGCAGAAAATATGTTTGTTTTTGTTAAAAGAATAATCCTATTAAAATTGGACTGTATATTTCTATATATCTACCCAATAATGAAAGTAAACTATATAAATACTATTTTTATGTACACTCCTTTTACCTTGAAAAGTATCATCAGTTCCTCTTTGACGGATTGCACAATTACCCTCCCTACCTTATATATTGCAGTCAACCTCGGTGATCTTGGGGCAAAGTTCTCGCCTTAGGACCAGATGTTAATGGGTTCAAACCCGACTGACGTCAACGAACGTTTTCTTTTGTGATAAAAATATGTAGCACAATTTCTTTCGGACGGAAAGTAAAGCCATCGGTCACATATAAATTGGGGCATGTAAAGTAAACCCGGAAGGCGTGTAAGCACAACTTTCCCTGCAAATTTGGAAAGCCCTTTCGCTCTCAACCATAAAAATTCTCTTGTACTGAAACAATGTGTCAATTCAAAAGTGGACATTAAATACCTTGAATGAATGAATAAATAAATAAACGAAAATATAAGTTGTACAACAGTGGAAAAGTGTAATATAAGATTTAAATATAAATGGAAAGTATATAATTTAAATATTATGCTAGTACAAATTAAAATATCTTATTTAAGTGGATTATTTTGTTTGAAAGGTGGACTCCAAAACTACACCAGCACAGCTAGGCCCTCTCAATCCCCCTCCATCTCTCCGAGTCTCCCGCATATTTGAATAGGGCGAGAACTCCATTGGCGTCAGCCAAGTTTCTGACTAGCAGGGGCATTAGGGGGCTAAAGAGGGTTGGGGTTTCAGAGCGGAGGGCAGAAAGTCAGACAGGAAGTGGAGACATGGAGACTACTCGATATACGCTCATAAATTAGCCCGCAGGGATTCAAGTGGGGTGAGAGAAAAAATCCCTAGAGGCAGAAGTGCTTACATCTCACAGGGCCTCATTGGGGCCCGGCAGTGTAGGCCATTAATCAGGAATCCAGGCACGGAGGTGTACTGGGACAGCGTAATACCAGAGGTATTTTGGTTGACAGGGGTAGACTAGGCCTCCAGGATATATCCTTGTGGACTAGGACACTAGGAGATATCTTTGTGGACTAGGACACTAGGAGATATCTTTTTGGACTAGGACACTAGGATATATATTTGTGGAATAGGACACTAAGATATATATTTGTGGACTAGGACACTAGGAGATATCTTTGTGGACTAGGACACTAGGAGATATCTTTGTGGACTAGGACACTAGGAGATATCTTTGTGGACTAGGACACTAGGAGATATCTTTGTGGACTAGGACACTAGGAGATATCTTTGTGGACTAGGACACTAGGAGATATCTTTGTGGACTAGGACACTAGGAGATATCTTTGTGGACTAGGACACTAGGAGATATCTTTGTGGACTAGGACACTAGGAGATATCTTTGTGGACTAGGACACTAGGAGATATCTTTGTGGACTAGGACACTAGGAGATATCTTTGTGGACTAGGACACTAGGAGATATCTTTGTGGACTAGGACACTAGGAGATATCTTTGTGGACTAGGACACTAGGAGATATCTTTGTGGACTAGGACACTAGGAGATATCTTTGTGGACTAGGACACTAGGAGATATCTTTGTGGACTAGGACACTAGGAGATATCTTTGTGGACTAGGACACTAGGAGATATCTTTGTGGACTAGGACACTAGGAGATATCTTTGTGGACTAGGACACTAGGAGATATCTTTGTGGACTAGGACACTAGGAGATATCCTTGTGGACTAGGACACTAGGAGATATCTTTGTGGACTAGGACACTAGGAGATATCCTTGTGGACTAGGACACTAGGAGATATCTTTGTGGACTAGGACACTAGGAGATATCCTTGTGGACTAGGACACTAGGAGATATCTTTGTGGACTAGGACACTAGGAGATATCCTTGTGGACTAGGACACTAGGAGATATCTTTGTGGACTAGGACACTAGGAGATATCCTTGTGGACTAGGACACTAGGAGATATCTTTGTGGACTAGGACACTAGGAGATATCCTTGTGGACTAGGACACTAGGAGATATCTTTGTGGACTAGGACACTAGGAGATATCCTTGTGGACTAGGACACTAGGAGATATCTTTGTGGACTAGGACACTAGGAGATATCCTTGTGGACTAGGACACTAGGAGATATCTTTGTGGACTAGGACACTAGGAGATATCCTTGTGGACTAGGACACTAGGAGATATCTTTGTGGACTAGGACACTAGGAGATATCCTTGTGGACTAGGACACTAGGAGATATCTTTGTGGACTAGGACACTAGGAGATATCCTTGTGGACTAGGACACTAGGAGATATCTTTGTGGACTAGGACACTAGGAGATATCCTTGTGGACTAGGACACTAGGAGATATCTTTGTGGACTAGGACACTAGGAGATATCCTTGTGGACTAGGACACTAGGAGATATCTTTGTGGACTAGGACACTAGGAGATATCCTTGTGGACTAGGACACTAGGAGATATCTTTGTGGACTAGGACACTAGGAGATATCCTTGTGGACTAGGACACTAGGAGATATCTTTGTGGACTAGGACACTAGGAGATATCCTTGTGGACTAGGACACTAGGAGATATCTTTGTGGACTAGGACACTAGGAGATATCCTTGTGGACTAGGACACTAGGAGATATCTTTGTGGACTAGGACACTAGGAGATATCCTTGTGGACTAGGACACTAGGAGATATCTTTGTGGACTAGGACACTAGGAGATATCCTTGTAAACAGGGGAACTGGGACACTAGGAGATATTCTTTTAAACAGGGGGACTGGGACACTGGAGATATTCTTTTAAACAGGGGGACTGGGACACTAGGAGATATCCTTGTAAACAGGGGAACTGGGACACTAGGAGATATCTTTGTGGACTAGGACACTAGGAGATATCTTTGTGGACTAGGACACTAGGAGATATCCTTGTAAACAGGGGAACTGGGACACTAGGAGATATTCTTGTAAACAGGGGGACTGGGACACTGGAGATATCCTTGTTGACAGGGGGACTGGGACACTAGGAGATATTCTTTTAAACAGGGGGACTGGGACACTAGGAGATATTCTTTTAAACAGGGGGACTGGTACACTAGGAGATATTCTTTTAAACAGGGGAACTGGGACACTAGGAGATATTCTTTTAAACAGGGGGACTGGGACACTAGGAGATATTCCGGTAGTCCGGTATTATTTGTGCTGCCGCAACTACTTATTACCAAAATAATGCTATTCATTCCACTCTAAATGTTTGTGTTTATCAAATTTTAATTAATAATTTCATTGAGCTTAACTTAGGGGGCCCATCGTACGTTATTTGTGAAGATATACGATGGCGTTAAATGTAAACCCGCTACGTTTTTGGTTCCTCAGTGTTGTCTTCAATCAATTTCTTAAGCTAATAAGTGTACCATTTTTAGGGTAATGTAATTTATGTATATTGCTTAAATTTAGTGCAACCATCTATTCATATGAGGTGTTCTATCTTACGACTTGTCGATTCCTTTTGTCTGTGAACTTATACCACAAATTCGCCAAGTCTTCTGCCTTCTTCAGCTCCCAGAATTTTCTTCTTTACTTCAAGCCATCCAATATTTGAATCCTCCTTCCTAAGAAACTCTTTCTTTAAACTTTGCCTTCTATGATGTCACGCAAAAGACATCTCCTTCTAAGGTCGTGTCTGATCCAGTTTTCTTTATACCGAAGAATCACATCCAAAATGGTTCGCTTCCCACTCACTCTTCTTAGGACTTCATTTTTACCTTTCTCTGTCAACCTGATTTTTTTAGTCTTCCCCAGCACCACATTTCAAAGTGCTCCAAGTATTTATTTTCCATCTTTTTGAGAGTCCAAGTTTCTGCTCCATGCAACGCGATGCTCCAAACATATCAGTTCATCAATTTCTTCCTCAATGCCAAACTCCACTTGCTTGTCAGCAGTAACCTCTTATTGCTGAAAGCTTCCTTGGCCATGGCGATCCTTGACCTAATTTCCTCGGTGAAGTAGGCTTACCGTCAGCAGACTTTTATCCCCTCAAACAACATATTATGTAAAACACGCTGTATGTTATAACCCCATCCCCTACCTAGTTAGCCCCTCCAACAACATGTGTAAAACACGTTGTATGTTAGAACAACTTCCTCTCCTCTAAGTTATCCCCTCCAACAACATGTGTAAAACACGCTGTATGTTACAACCCCCTCCCCTACTAAGTTAGCCCCTCCAACAACATGTGTAAAACACGTTGTATGTTAGAACCTCCTCCCCGCTAAGCTACAACCCCCTCCCCCACTAAGCTATCCCCTCCAACAACATGTGTAAAACACGCGTTATGTTAGGACCTCCTCCCCACTAAGCTAGCCCCTCCAACAACATATGTAAAACACGCTATATATTAGAACCCCAACACCCACTAAGCTAGCCCCTCACTCAACATATGTAAAACACGCTATATATTAGAACCCCAACACCCACTAAGCTAGCCCCTCACTCAACATATGTAAAACACGCTATATATTAGAACCCCAACACCCACTAAGCTAGCCCCTCACTCAACATATGTAAAACACGCTATATATTAGAACCCCAACACCCACTAAGCTAGCCCCTCACTCAACATATGTAAAACACGCTATATATTAGAACCCCAACACCCACTAAGCTAGCCCCTCACTCAACATATGTAAAACACGCTATATATTAGAACCCCAACACCCACTAAGCTAGCCCCTCACTCAACATATGTAAAACACGCTATATATTAGAACCCCAACACCCACTAAGCTAGCCCCTCACTCAACATATGTAAAACACGCTATATATTAGAACCCCAACACCCACTAAGCTAGCCCCTCACTCAACATATGTAAAACACGCTATATATTAGAACCCCAACACCCACTAAGCTAGCCCCTCACTCAACATATGTAAAACACGCTATATATTAGAACCCCAACACCCACTAAGCTAGCCCCTCACTCAACATATGTAAAACACGCTATATATTAGAACCCCAACACCCACTAAGCTAGCCCCTCACTCAACATATGTAAAACACGCTATATATTAGAACCCCAACACCCACTAAGCTAGCCCCTCACTCAACATATGTAAAACACGCTATATATTAGAACCCCAACACCCACTAAGCTAGCCCCTCACTCAACATATGTAAAACACGCTATATATTAGAACCCCAACACCCACTAAGCTAGCCCCTCACTCAACATATGTAAAACACGCTATATATTAGAACCCCAACACCCACTAAGCTAGCCCCTCACTCAACATATGTAAAACACGCTATATATTAGAACCCCAACACCCACTAAGCTAGCCCCTCACTCAACATATGTAAAACACGCTATATATTAGAACCCCAACACCCACTAAGCTAGCCCCTCACTCAACATATGTAAAACACGCTATATATTAGAACCCCAACACCCACTAAGCTAGCCCCTCACTCAACATATGTAAAACACGCTATATATTAGAACCCCAACACCCACTAAGCTAGCCCCTCACTCAACATATGTAAAACACGCTATATATTAGAACCCCAACACCCACTAAGCTAGCCCCTCACTCAACATATGTAAAACACGCTATATATTAGAACCCCAACACCCACTAAGCTAGCCCCTCACTCAACATATGTAAAACACGCTATATATTAGAACCCCAACACCCACTAAGCTAGCCCCTCACTCAACATATGTAAAACACGCTATATATTAGAACCCCAACACCCACTAAGCTAGCCCCTCACTCAACATATGTAAAACACGCTATATATTAGAACCCCAACACCCACTAAGCTAGCCCCTCACTCAACATATGTAAAACACGCTATATATTAGAACCCCAACACCCACTAAGCTAGCCCCTCACTCAACATATGTAAAACACGCTATATATTAGAACCCCAACACCCACTAAGCTAGCCCCTCACTCAACATATGTAAAACACGCTATATATTAGAACCCCAACACCCACTAAGCTAGCCCCTCACTCAACATATGTAAAACACGCTATATATTAGAACCCCAACACCCACTAAGCTAGCCCCTCACTCAACATATGTAAAACACGCTATATATTAGAACCCCAACACCCACTAAGCTAGCCCCTCACTCAACATATGTAAAACACGCTATATATTAGAACCCCAACACCCACTAAGCTAGCCCCTCACTCAACATATGTAAAACACGCTATATATTAGAACCCCAACACCCACTAAGCTAGCCCCTCACTCAACATATGTAAAACACGCTATATATTAGAACCCCAACACCCACTAAGCTAGCCCCTCACTCAACATATGTAAAACACGCTATATATTAGAACCCCAACACCCACTAAGCTAGCCCCTCACTCAACATATGTAAAACACGCTATATATTAGAACCCCAACACCCACTAAGCTAGCCCCTCACTCAACATATGTAAAACACGCTATATATTAGAACCCCAACACCCACTAAGCTAGCCCCTCACTCAACATATGTAAAACACGCTATATATTAGAACCCCAACACCCACTAAGCTAGCCCCTCACTCAACATATGTAAAACACGCTATATATTAGAACCCCAACACCCACTAAGCTAGCCCCTCACTCAACATATGTAAAACACGCTATATATTAGAACCCCAACACCCACTAAGCTAGCCCCTCACTCAACATATGTAAAACACGCTATATATTAGAACCCCAACACCCACTAAGCTAGCCCCTCACTCAACATATGTAAAACACGCTATATATTAGAACCCCAACACCCACTAAGCNCCTCAACAACATGTGTAAAACACATTATATGTTAGAACCCCAACCCCCACTAAGCTAGCCCCTCCAACAACATGTGTAAAACGCGCTGTATGTTAGAACCCCAACTCCCACTAAGCTAGCCCCACAACATGTTCCAAACCAGCCTCCACGAGAGCAAACGCTTCAATATCCTCCGAGACAGTTCGCTCGTCCCTCCTTACAAGTGCAGTAGTAGCGCTATGGGGTGTGCTACCATGGCGTGTAACGATTTCCGTGCTGTCGTTATGGAAACTGAGATGGGGTCGTTGCCGTCCTAGTGTGGGGAGGGGTTGGTAAACGAGTTAAGAGGGATGTCAGATCACTACGGAGTACATATATAGGTTCTTGTAAGCTCCACAGTCGGATGGGAATTGGTTACTAATAAGACGTGATCTCCCTGTGTCAAGCTTGCGACACTGATTCGTGGGGTTATGATTAGTATTTTTACTATACCACGTCTCACTCAATACAATACCCTTTAAGGTTCTACGCATATATATTAGGCAAATTTCAAACTTACAAAAAAAATAAAAATCGGTAAAATATCCTTAATTTTGTATCTAGAATTAAAATAACTATTTATCCTTGAGGTATTATTATATAAAAACTAAATATCAAGTTAGAGATAATTCCATTATGTCTACACTAAATTGTCTATTTAGGGCTCTGCAGGTAGGCCTACTCGGATTTCGAGCTTTGAGCCGAGATCGTCATTAAAGCTCGTGATCGAGATCGAAAATTTTGTAGGTTCGTGATTTTCGAGCTTCCTCTTGATGTACGCACAAATCAATTTTTAAAACTCAATGGTAAGTATAGACTATTTAATTTAGATGATATCGTCTGTTCCACTTATAAATCATTTGGAAAAATTAAGAAATTGTTAGACCTAACAAATATCACATTAATAACGTATTATATCTCTATAACTTCTTTCGAAAAGTAGACTAAATAATTATTTTCGTCCATTTTGAATTATATGCGATTGATGTTGCAATGCCATTACAAGGCAGCGGAATTAAAAATTGCCAATTAGATCACTAATTTTATATAAAATTGGTAGGGGTCTGCGAGTTAGGGGTTAGGCATTAAAGTTGAGCTTGAGTCGAGTATTTCAAGAAGCGTTGGAGTTGAGCTCTAGTATATTTATATTAATATTTTTAAATATTAAATATATATTTGTTTATTTTAAAAGTAAAATAGTAGGCCTATATTTAAAATGTCACTAACCAAAACATGAATATAATGTAAATACATCTTTAAAATGTGGTATTTTAAAAAGATATGAAACTAACATATGTTCTTAAAATAAGAATGGCACTAATTTTTTAATATAACCGATATTTTTGAAAAAAAATCACGGGAATATTGGTTTTTAGATTTAGAAATAATTATTTTAAAAACAATATTTAAAAATAACTACAACAATCAAATAAGAGTAATAGAGGGTAGAAACCAACCTTGTATACACCGGTCTGAACTCAGATCATATAAGTTATTTAAAGGCCGAACAGATCTAAATTTTAAGTTTCTACACCTAAATTTCATCTTAATCCAACATCGAGCTCACAATATTTTTTTTGTCGATAATATCCCTAAGGTAATTTAATCTTATAATCAGAAATACTGTACTGCATTAATTGAATAATATATAAATAATAAAGTAATATAAACATAATCAAATGGTTTTGACACTCATGTCTTTAAAGACATTACATTAGACTAGCATTAACTACTAAAGTTAATAAAATTGACGTTTTAATTAGCTAATATTTCCCAAAATAAGCCTCCGTAACTTTAATAACCCTATAAGAAGTTGTAAGAATCACAAACAGTTAAAGATTTGAAATGTTTATTTCATTTATTAGTCCTTAGTGTGATGATAGCTCATGATCACTTCCTCCATAGATATAATAGACTGTTCGAACTTGATATTTAGATGAAATGTAGGAATATCTCGAGGGGAAATAGTTATTTTAATTCTAGATATAGAATTAATGATGATTTTCCTCTGAATAATTTTTTGAAGTTTGAATACACACACACACATATATATATATATAGGGATGAGGAAGATAGAATTTCTAAAAATTAATTTACTCACATTTAGTTGGAGGGAGAGAGAAAGGAAAACCACCCTGATCACACCCGGCTGAGTTTCGAACGCTGACCTCTCCATCAAAGGCAAACCGCTATTGCTGTTGATACTTCATGTAGTCTATAGAAATTATCCTTAGATTTAGAAATGTATCATTAAAGAAACCAAGAAAACCATTCGTTATCCATCTAGTACTTAAAGCTATTGACAACTTGTATGTCTCAATTTGTCCTCTCCTGCCAATATTAAAGTAAAGACATTTTATTTTTATAATCTGTTGACAGCAAAGTTGGTCTATGGGATATGGTTGCGCTGCGTTTTAATACCCGTTCGGTTTATCCATGTTTAATTACGTTAATATACCCTTACCCATATCTGCGGGAAGAGGGAAGGTTAGAAACTACTAAGTTAAAACTACCCTCGGTATAAACCTGTCCGGGATAAGAATCCTGACCTCTTCATCACAGGAAAATCATATTGAGACAATCTCTAAGTTTATTCAGGAACTATTTCGATGCCTAAAACAAGATTCGTGTGTGAAATATCAGAGAGACCGTTTTTCACAGTAGCTGAATTTATTTTGTATAACTAAGTTTAGGTAAATAAGTTGTATCATCAAATGATGAGAGGAATACTGAACTTCAAATCAAGTGTGATGATCCAGCCCAAAGGTTATTTAACTTTTTATTCGCGACCCCTTTTTATAAGACACATTAATTATTAGTGACTCTGGAGAGCAGTGGAGAAATTAATTTGAGTTTTGTTTAATACTTCAATGTCAGTTTTTGAATAGTTTTAGCTCAAACGAGAAACAAAAATAATTAACATATTTATGGAAAAAAAAATTGGCTACACACAGTTATATCTAATAATATTAATTATTTTTACAATTTATTAACTTTATATATATTTAGATAACCAATGAAAACCATAAATTTATCTTTGTTAATTATTCTAATGATTAATTTCTAATATGAACTAAACTAGTATCGAATAAAAGATTGTAGTGTGTTAAGATTCCACCTGTCCCATAGTTAATATTTAATAAACTCACGTTTGTAAATGTTTGCTGCGACCCCCATAAACATTTTCACGACCCTGTGAGGGATTGTGACCCACAGTCTAAGAACCTTATTCTTTGATCAACTTTATTCACAATATTTGAATGGATTAGAGCTGTAACTTCACTACAGACTACATTTATATTCTCAAAAGATACCGACAGAATGTAGAATAACGGGGTTTTATAGATATAAGATAAAAGAATATAGGGAGTTCTTGTGTACCCCTCGTTCACCATGAAAGCTTACCTTCCATTATTCCACTATGGCTTAGCTTACAGGGGTTAGGGCCATAATGCAACACGCCAAGGTAGGAATTATACCTTTCGTAGAAAAAGAATTGAACTGTACATAGTGGAGTTGGTGGATTTATCAATCGCGCTGGGTGGCATAAAAACCCGTAGCCTACCCCTAATTTTCTTACGAATAGACATCTGACAGCTAGAAAATGGTACTAGATTTACTTTAACTTATTCATACGTCAAGTCATGTGATATGCAGCTGTCACGTTTGATATATATAATCAATACCTATAAAATAACAATAATAATATGGTAAAATTTCATCAATGTTTACATCAAAATATGAATTGGTATTTTATTCTTTAAATTGAATAATGACACCGAGACATGGAAACCGAACCCAGGTCCTTGTCTCGTGCTCAGGTGTAATTTTTCAATTTAAAGAATATGAAATATAGATACAACTATAGCTGTAACTAGCAACTATAATGACGTGGCTATTTAATCTATAAAAATGCATGTTTTCTAAAAAGTGCTTCAAATTGCCCATTCGTAAGACAATAAAAAAAAACCACTGTGCACACCCGCCAACGCAGATCATTAAAATTGAGAATAAATAAACCCTAGACGAAGATAAGTTTAAGGTTAGTAGTTTAGGTTGAGATTATTTCCAAAGTTAGAACAATTAGTAAACAAACTTACAGATTAAAACACTGTTCATCTCTCAAAAGTAATTTCAATTTTAGAATAATGTATAGAAATTGTTCTCACAAATATCGAGAAACTGTATACAGAAGCACTCGAATATCACCCTAAGAATCTTTCTGAATCATTTTAGGTGGAATAATAGCATGAACTTTAAAGTAAACAAACCAGGGAGATTAAAATGTTATTTTATCATAAGGGATGTAACGATACAAATCAAGAAACCGTCAGATCGATTTAAAATAAATTTTTAATACAATTTATTAAGCCACTTAGGCCACTTACACATATGTACTTATTACGCTAATGTGTTAGAGATGATGAAAGTTGAATTTAGAGAACGTGACCATTTTTGCGTGGCAGCAGAGTAGAAACCCATATAGGAAAAAACTCAGTACACACAACCTAGATTTGAACCCTGGTGTATTGCGAAAGTGACGCCTTAATTCAAGTGGCCACTGAAGAGAATCTCTCGCAATATACTGGATTGCTGATGATATGGAGATATGGGATCGAATCCCTGATGGTTATATTAAGAGCAGTTTTTTCGTAAATATTTTCCACTCTCTATCTCCACGCAAATTCGGGTACACTTCCTTTAGATTCAACCTTACTCCACCCTAGCTCACAATCGTAATTAGTACATATGTGTACATCCCGAACGTATAGTAAGATGCGATACTAAAGATCACTTAGTGCTATAGTTTCACTATCTGTTGACAGCTGATATGAACTTCTTAAGCAGTACAGTTAAAAACAGGAAACCTCGTTGAACACATATTTGTTAAAAAAATTAAATGTATATTAGAGAGGGGTCGATACCAGTTTTTTTTCGATACTCGATACCAATACCGCAATTGTCTCACGATACACGATACGAATACTAAAGTTGATACCAACCCATTAGATAGGATTGACCATACTGACAATAATTATTACTACCTGTTCTTGACACACAAAACAAAACAAAACAAACGTAAACACAGTGGCCGCGACTGTATAAAATGACCCGTTTTATTAACTCAAAACTCCATGCATTCGGCTGTAAGTTCTTCCTTTATGATTTGACCCCTCCACTATAACATGCTAATATTGGATGCTACTGTCGTTATGCACATATATCACACCGCGCGTAGGCCTACGTTACCAGACAGCCGAGCAGTGGTAGTACTAGGTGCATGCTGAGTCCACACCACCGTAGGCCGATGACCGTAGCATTTGATTGATCATCGCGGAGCTTTTTTTATTTTCATATTGTGGTATACCAATTAAGTGTGGCGACACTACGATCCCTATATTTTATTTCCGTGGGATAGAAAACACATTTTTAACCGAATTTATTGAGATTTCTTCTATTTTTGCAAGGATTTTTCAAGATATTTCTATTTTTACTATACTCGATACTATTTTTAATCATACACACGATACTCGATACTCCCAAGTAACGATGGTATCAAGGTATTGCTAAAAGTTTCGAACCATCCCTAGTTTATATTGCTGATATAGTTGATCTAGTTGATGGGTATCACTCTGATATTAATTCAAATTAAATGTTTGACATAATATTGGGTTTATAAAATGTACTCATGAGTTTATTTATTCGCCTATTGCAATATTAATTTCATAAACAATCATTCATTTATTGACGTCTTGTACTCAAATTGCTAGGTAAAAACTTATAATTTCAATAACAATCCCATACCATTAATATATTATATTACATATTAATTAAAGCCTAACGTCAGTAATATTGGTAAATTTAAAATAACGATTAATTAATAAAATTAAATGTATAAAACTTTACTCATGATTTTTAAACAAATTTCTGTTGATTATTCTGTTTTTGGTTACAGAGAAAAGAATTTAGTAGATAGTAAATGTGTCAATTTGAAATCTCAAATATCAATTTATCATTTATTGTTAGTTTAATATGACTAGTTTTTATTTAATTTACTGTTTGATGAACCATTCAAATTTTAACAATAATTTCAAATTTTATGTTTTGAACATTAGTGAACTTTTTTTTTAGCCACAACGTATCAATGCCCGTTCGGGCTATACACATATTTGTTATTATTATTATTATTATTATTAGCACCGCGTCTTACTACCCGTTCGGGTTATACGCACTTACGCTAATGTGTAATGGTAGGGTGATTGTGAGATGAAATGGAGGACCTACAGTTTAACGTGGGATCCGAACCACGGTGGAGGCCTGGCATTCCCCACACTCACAAGATGTCTTGTCAGAGGTGAAGGGAGGGTTTGGTAATCAGATAAATCTGTACCGGGACCGAGGATTGAACCCCGGCTGCCAGCATAGAAGTCTGACACCTTAACCCTAGACTGCCAGGTCACCCACATATTTGTTGATTACGCTAATACGTTAGGGATAAAGAAGGTTGGTTCTAGAGAAAGTGTACCCACACTTACGTGAAGAGAGAATGTAAAGCCATTTACAACCTTATTACAAACAACCTGGATTTGAGCCCCGATCTCCCCATCATCGAGAGTCTAGTATATTGTGAGAAACCCTATTTCAGACCCTGCGGCCACCGAAGTGGGTTTTATTATACTGAATAATTGCTCAAAAACCCCTCGGTGGCGTAGTTGGCTAACGCGTTAATCGTGTTGAGCTAGACTGCCGAGGACGGAGAGATCGAGGTTTGAATCTCACTCAGGTGAACTGGGGGTGGTTTTTCATAAATGGATTTCCCCTATCCCTCCACACAAATGTGGGCTCACTTCCTCTAAATTCGACCTTCCCAATTCCTAATCCATTAGCGTAATTAGTACTTAAGCGTATAACCCGGATGGGTAGTATGATGCGGTAATAAATAATGACTCAAGACATACCTAGCTTACCCCGGAATATAAGATACCCCATAGTGAAACCAAAGAAGGTAAGCTGAGTGCATTTCGGGGAAAACGGAGAGTCAATAATCCAAGGTGAATACACTCGCTATGCAATATTTTGAGCCCTAGAAAGTATTTACAAAATAAAACATGTTTTAGGGACTACTGAGTCATACACACAATATTTTACTATAATTTACAATACATTATCTAGACCCGGGATCATTTTTTTGGGGGGCATTTTTGGAAGTTGAAAAATGATACACCGGTAGTAGTATATTTATGAACTAATTCCAATATACTCGTAAGCTTATCTTTTCATGTATAAAATACGTAGTTATGGAAGAATTAGGTTCGATGATAATAGTTTTTCTTAACATATCATTAATTTATAATAAATAGATGGCATGATGCGTACCTTTTTTAGTGACACTTATAAATTGTAGCCTTAACATTTTTATAAATATAAATTGAAGATTAATTTGATCTAAGAACGACCTATTCTGATGTTAATCCCAAATCCCCCGTTATAAACATTTCGGATTTTTTTTTTTTTAACATCCTTGGGGAGTAAACCTTCGTTTTTTTTAAATAATAAAAATCTGTTGTGTACAATTCTGGAAATCACTTTCGAAAGGAATTGATTTACGTTTTAAATAGATGGCTGGATCATTTATAGTACAGGTCATTTTTGACACTTAAAGGGTGGAAAGCAAATTTTGTTAGGATTAACATAGGCCACAAATATTCAAAAGTTCGTAAGAAACTTTATATTGGTTAGATATTAAAATATACCAGTTAGGTAATAAAAAAATATACGAAAAAAATATTTTGTGAGACTCATGGTGCGCTCTATTAGAAGTTCTTTGAATTGCAAGTCACATGACTTTAGGTAGCAGCACTAGTAACAGACTGATCAATCGACTGGCGCTGTCTCTTTCTCTTCCCTCCCCCATACACATACACATACACATAAACACACACACCCAGCTCAGAGCCAAATTTTCTACCGTATTGCAGTGGCTGGGTTCAAAAAGGCGCACTCATCCCACCCTTCACGAACTAAAAAAAAAACAGCGCAGCTTTGAGACTCCATGAATTATGCGTTCCTTCGAAACTTTCAGACCTTTTGTTTTCTATGTAGGGCCAGGTCATGGGACTACCTTCTATTTACATGCCACGTCAAGCAATACATATTAACTAGACGAAAGGGTAGAGGCGAAGTGCTTGAGCTTTCATCTTCAAGGGCTGTATATATGATTGGCATGATTGGCGCTAGAAGGGTTCAAACAAAATAAAACATCTTTCCAGGACACAGTCCGAGGACGGGAGGAAATAAGTACACTCTGTTTACCCTG
Source organism: Timema poppense (assembly GCA_902141375.1). Classification (NCBI taxonomy): domain Eukaryota; kingdom Metazoa; phylum Arthropoda; class Insecta; order Phasmatodea; family Timematidae; genus Timema; species Timema poppense. Next base: position 93,987 of record CABFOV010000925.1, read on the forward strand.
ACAGGTATCAGTATTACCTTAAATGAGTACACTACGCCCCTATCTAACAAGCTACACCAGGGTAGTCTAACGTGTTTCATCCCCGAGGCAAAATATTATATATATATATACAATTATTTTCAATAATAATTATTATTTAATATATATAATTATTTTCAATAATAATTATTATTATATATATAATTATTTTCAATAATAATAATAAGTATTATATATATAAATATTTTCAATAATAATAATTATATATATATATATATATATATATACAAATATGTATATAGATATATAGCTTACTTTTGTTTGGTAGGATCTTCCAAAGCTTGTTAACCTACTATTCACGCCAACAAACTTTCACAAAACAACTTAGCATTAATATATATTTGTACATATTTTTATCATTCCAGATCTATATCTGGTAAGATATAATGTTTACAATAAACTATATCTCTGGTATGTGCTAGAGAAAGTAGTTACTTTCATTGATCTGTCTCAATCTCACTTATGGTTCTGACAAATATGAAAGTGACAGAACTATACTAGTAATAACATTCAATATACAGCCAGTCCCTGTGATGGAGTGAGGGTGTCGCTTGTAGGGTCAGTTGGTGTATGAACAGATACTAGTAATAACATTCAATATACAGCCAGTCCCTGTGATGAATGGAGTGAAGATGTTGCTTGTAGGGTCTTGTCAGACTGATGTACAATAGTACCTTCTGGCTCAGTGAGGAAAGCAATAGGAACTACCGCACTCCTCATTTACCTAGTACATCTCTTCAGTGCTGCCTCGACTTTACAGCTGACGGTGGAACTGAAGAGGATCCAACTAACCTTTGGGTTGAATGCCATACATAATATACATATTTTTACTAATAAAATAAATGCAAAAATTTATTATAACATTTACTTTTTTTAATATAAATTTATATTTTAATCATCAGCTATTTCCGAAAAAAAAATTGTCATATAAACTGTATAAATACTGTCCTTAGTTCACGTTATCTTCATCCCATTCCCCAAAACACTCTGCCCCCCATTACACCCAGAGTAATGTAATTACAGGTTTTACTGTCTAAATATACACTAATATTATAAAGAGGAAAGATTTGATTTTTTGTTTGTAATGGATAGACTCAAAAACTACTATTAATTATTAAAAATTAATTAATTTTCTTGAGGAACACTTTATTTGAGACTAGACCCCTCCCCCTCTCCTGCCCCCCGCATTATTATTTTCAACACACATATTGAAGAATCATCATAGACTCTACCATAAAATATGAATGACTATCGACATTTTTATGAGGAATAAATTAAATTTTCAAAATAAAATATAGCCTATGTTACTCGCTGATAATGTAGCTTTATATTGGTGAAAGAATTTTTAAAAGTGGTTCAGTAGTTTTTGAGTCTATCCATTACAAACAAAAAAACAAAAAATCAAATCTTTCCTCTTTATAATATTAGTGTAGATTTAGACAGTAAAACCTGTTATTACATTATTCTGTGTGTAATGGGGGGGGGCAGGGTGTTTTGGGGAAAGGGAAGAAGATAACGTGAACTAAGGACAGTATTTATACAGTTTATATCACAAATTTTTTTTTTTCGGAAATAGCTGATGATTAAAATTTAAAATTTTATTAATAAATGTAAATGTTATAATAAATTTTTGCATTTATTTTATTAGTAAAAATATGTATATTATGCAGTCAAGGCATTTACGTCACCAACTCCTATTCACTATGACAAAGGTACATCTAGTGCCATCTCTGAACGGAAACTAGAACCTCTAGCGTAACGCTGCTGCTAAATGTATTGATTTTCTCGGTAGTTCACGTAAGTAAAACGAAAACTGTTACATCAGCTAAAATTGCATTAGTTGTCAAATTGATACAAGCGGAGTGATTAATGAATTAATAGTTAATCATATTACTAAAGAAGAACTTTTTTTCATTTTTTAAAAATACATTTCCTTTCAATATTTCAGCTTTATGTGTGCCAAGCATTTATCTATGCAATCTATCTATTAATCTTGTCACATGAAACTTTATAATATAATACAACACACGTGTAGATGATTTTACAAACAATAACAATTGATGGTTTGATTTGATTATTTGGTGGATAAATATAGATTTGATTTTATAATGACTGCAAATAATTAATATAACGGTAAACTAACTCTTGTTTGGTGATTTTAAAAGTATGATGTTATTTTTATTTGGTTTTAACGTAAACACTATGTTTTTTGTGATTTTTCCAATGCTGTAAGTTACTAAGTTGGCATATCTATCTCTACATTCGTTTTAATAATCGAATTAACTATAGGTGAAATGTATTATAACAGAGGCTTGCATTAAATAGTATAAATATAAAACACAACCTTATAATATTTATCTAAATGATTGAATGATCTATAGAACCTACAGCTCTAATGAAAATAGCCCCTAAGGCAATCTTTTAGAGTAAGACATTGTCTAGGTCAAGGCAGTCAGGCACACAAATCAACCTATAATTAGGAATCCCAAATGAGTAATTTCCTGTTTCCTCTTAGTTTCCTTTTATCTATCCTAAAAAAAAACTAAGTGGCAAAGAAGTCCTCCGCAATGACGTCACGGTCTGCAGAGATGGGTTTCGTGTCGCAATGCGCTCTTCCTCTGACGTCATACACTAGTCACATACTTGAAGTGTTGTGGCGCTCCGCTAGATGGCAGCCCGGGCGTTGCCCGACGCGCTCTTTAAACGGCAGCGTCAACAAAGAAAATTGAACCATTCTTATCAGAACCGTTGCTGACAGCCGTGATAATCAATGCCCGTGGTGTAAAAACTTATGGAACGGCTGTACTGCTCAGAGGATTATATTTTACTTTGGAAAATATTTGGTAGCATTAGGTCCTGTAGGTGTTGTGGAGAAGTCTGAGGTATTTTACTGAGAACATAAAAGTGCATAGAAGGCCAGGAATTCACATGCTCTAAGGGGATATAAAATCAATGATTAAGTTAGGATAAAGAGTTAACATGTTTCACTACACATTTTAAAATATTATTAAATTGTGATTCATTTACAAAGTTTTTTTTTATTATTTTTACATTGTGTTACATGTTTTCCGTTCGCCAACGTAAAGGAATTAGTGCTTTGGAAGCAATTTTTTCTATACCTGTTGGACAAATTAGCGAAGTGCGCTCAAACTTTGTAAACCTATAGGTTATAACGGGGAATTTTTACTTATATATGGCCTATAATATATACTTGCATAACATTGTTCTGTTGCAAGATTTTCTTTACAAACTTTAACATAGTTCATCTCCTCTTTAGGAAAGAATGTTACTTTTTATTGAACTATATTTGGCGATGGTGTTTTATTAACAATACTTTAAAACTAAATTGAATTCGAAAAACGATATTATTTAATACATAGGCCTATAACTATTATTAAAAGTTAGTCTTTAATTTTATAGTATTGAAAAAATAATAGACTTAGCTAATCAAAATAATCTATGACCAATGTATTTAAAAATATTTGTTTTATGCCTAATTTCTGAATTGGAGAAGCTAAATATTTGTAAAAAAAAAGAGTTCTTCATATCTGAGCCCCAATATAAACAAACATTAGTATTAGCTAAACATTGGTGATAAAAATGGTTTCTTATGAATATCAGTGTTTTGTTTTTTGTGATAACTAAGGTTCTTTTTACTCTTTTTCTAAAAAATTGGTCAAATGTCAAAACTTTACACCAACATTTTCTCAGGGAGTCCAAACGAGATTAATTAATGTAGACCCCACATATTTTATAAAACAACCTATAACATGATAATTAAAAGGCACATGGTGAACTTCTTTTTTATAAAACAGGCTGTATTTAAATGTTATTGTATGTAATTGTAATCAAGAAGTATAAATATTTGGGTAATTTGGCCCATTAGTCTCACGTCAACCTGAAACTTAAAATTCAAGTGATCTCCCCTGAAGTTTATACATAGTTAATTTATTATTTAATTTGTAAAAGTAGAAAAAAAAACGAACAAATCATTTTCTCTTGCATATATGTGATGTTCAAATAACTAATAATTATAAAGTTTGAAATGTTTAAAGGGAGAAAATATAATAATATTTTAACAAATGAGAATATTCAAAAAACAAACAGTACAATATGCATTAGGCTCTTTCTCTAGGGTCAAATAACACCACATTTATCTACAACCAGCACTGAAGTGCCCGGATTGCTCTTGAGAAATATTTTAGGATAAAAATAGTAAAAAGTGCATAAATTGAATCCAATAAAAATAAAAATTGTCTATATGCTAAAAGGGAAAAAAGGTGCAAAAATTGTAAAAAGAATGAATAGTAATCTAATAAAAAAAATTGAATTCCATCTTCCAGGTGCCTATGTTCGTGAACAGGGGCGATCATAGCCCGAAATGCACAATTGTATGAAATTCTAAATATATCTCGCAAAGTTAATATAGCTTCGTTTTTAAGTTAATTAATTTAAAAAAAATCAAATCAGAATTTTTAAATTCCTTCTTCGAGGTCCACATGTCTATGAATAGGGGCTACTAATTAATTTCAGAACCCTGCGTGTAGTAAATATCAAGTAACACAACTGTGAACATCTTTTGATTTCTTAGATTGTTTTCTATTGGGTGTGCATAAAATAAAATACTTGTAATACTCAAAATATTGCTTAACTAGACCCTTACCCCCCCCCCCCTCCA
>CABFOV010000925.1:105540-123324 GCA_902141375.1 Timema poppense
GGGGGGGGGATAGTTTTGTTGGCACCAGTGTTCATTTGGAGACGGGGTGGGGGCGACAGGGGAGGTTTCGGTTCCATAGGGGATTCCTGGACCCCCCAGGAGAGTGACCTGATTTACTGCAACTTTCCTTCTCTCTCCCTCCACCACTCACACGTCCCTCAGGACCTACACCCCTAGAAAAAGAACCGGTGCACTACTAACGGGCGGAAATCTCAAAAGACGATGTTTGTGTGCCTGTGTTTACCTGGTGCAACTTTGGAAATAATTACAAAAATCCTATAAACAAACTTTTGTTATCTCTGTGTCTCTCTACCCGTTCGGACTTTACTCATATGTCCTGATTACACTATTGCTTTAGGGATAAGTAAGGTTGAATTTAGAAGGAGTGTGACCTCATTTGCCTGGTGATAGAGAACAATAGAATATAAAACTTTTTTTAATACCTGGAGTACCCCAGACTGAGATTCGAACCACAATCTCAGCGTCAACGAGTCCAGTACATTGCGAATGTAATGACTTGAACCATGCGCCCATCAAAACGGATTTATATAAACTATATCAACTGACACACTAACAAATAGAGGAACTAGAATAACTCAGTGGGTAGAACGGTAGAGACGCAAAGCCAGACGACCAGGGTTCATATCCCTCTCCAGGTGTCATTTTTTTCTACATATACACAATCGCCCTATCAGAATGTAATCTGAAAAATACGCGTTTGTTATAATATAAGCTAACCTGACACGCACCGCTGGGCACGTAGATTAAATGCTAGGCTCATCTAGTTTGATTTTCCAGTGACGGGGAGATCAGGGTTCATAGCACGGTTAGGTGTGATGGAAAAACGGTTTTTTCATAAATAGTTTTACACGAGTGTGAATACATTTCATTTACATGTCCCCCTCATTTACACCGTAGTAGTGTAATTATAGTATAATCCGGTCAGATTTAGAGTTATGGAGGGGGAAAAAACATAATATATTATGAATCAAATAGCCAAAGCTATTATTTATGCATTTTAGTGAGGATTATTCCATCTAGATATACCTTTGGACCAAATGTCTCGGGTTCTATTCTCGTGTCCAGGTGTCATTTTTCAATTTTCAGAATATGATATAATATATTACGTTGGGGGCTCTATACTTAATTTTATGCCAATTTTGGTCTAATCCTATTAAGTTAGGTGTTTACTAATAATTTCAAATAGTTCATGCTTGTATTTGCATTCTTTCTTTTATATAATTTTACAAACAGACCATAATGATAATTTTAAAATACTATTTCATAAATATTAAGCTTATTTTTATTTAATAAAGAAAATACCGCTTTCTTTGATGATTTAATGAAGAGAAATATCGGTAGAAGTAAATCAGTACATACGCGTATATTGAAGACCTTATTAATGTTATATTACGTTATAGATTATTTTAAGTTTGGTATTTCTAAAAATAATACTTCTTGAAAGCTTGTACCTTTTCAACGTATGTATTCAAGACAACTATAACATTAATTTGCTAAATCTATCAAGAGATAATATTACATTTTATTTTACTAAAATTATTGTCCATCGTTTTACTATAAATTTATAACTAACTATATTGAGTTGAAAGCACCAACTTTTTAATGCTAATTTGATTATTTTTTATAAATCTTGTACTATTGGGAGAGAAAAAAAACACATTTAAATTGTTTAAGGTTTTTTTCTGTTTTGGTATTTTGTGTTAATTTTGGGTGGGTTTTAGAACACATGCAAGACCTTAATGATCCTGACTCATGAGTCAGAGAATGGGGCCCATGCAACTCTTTCTATTAATGATTATTCGAATTTTCATCGGGTGTTAGGAATATTGTCGAATTTTATACCAAACTTTGAATGTTTAAAACAGATAAATTATGTAAATTGAGCTCATGGTAATTTTGAAAGAAATGAGGGGATGTCTTAGTAAATTGAATCCATTAATACAAGGAGATTATGTTTTAGAGGAGCTGAGCTCGAATATGGGGGTTGGTATTTTTCTAGTCTTTGCCTAACTGGGAAATATACTAGTTACACAACTCAAATAATTTTAATAGAAAAAATTTAACTTTAGTTTTGGAATCGATAAAAAAAAATTGAGAACTCTTCCTATTTATGAATACTTTTATAGGGCTGCCGGAGCTCAGCCATATTTTGTAGACTTAGCCCATCATCAGACCGGATCAGACAACACTGTGTGTCATCCTTAGTCAAAGAAAAATTGTCTTGAACAGGGTAGAATACGCTGACAACATTGGATCAAATGAGACGCCATACACTGCATTTGTCATTTTGTCTGAGACAGATTTGACGTCATGATTAATAGAAAATAGGTGACCTGGCGGTCTAGAGGTAAGGTGTCAGACTTCTATGCTTGCGGCCGGGGTTCAATCCTCGGTCCCGGCAAAGATTTATCTGATTACCAAACCCTCCCTTCACCTCTGACAAGACATCTTGTGAATGTGGGGAATTCCAGGCCTCCACCGTGGTTCGGATTCCACGTTAAACTGTACATTACACATTAGCGTAAGTGCTTATAACCCGAAAGGGTAGTAAGACGTGGTGCTAATAATAATAATAATAATAATAATAATATAAAATACAACAGTCCCTGGCGCTTCGCTTTGCCTGATGTAGCTATCATACAGACTGTTCTGGGGATGCTACCATCTCAACTGACATACATGCGGTATTATTTACACGGAGTTGCCGTGTTTTTTTTAAACCGATAGTTTCTGTATTATAATGAAATTAGACGGTAAAATACTGGTAGTGCTAGTAAAGCAAAGACCAACTATTATATTTATATAATGAACCCGACAACTTATACTCGTGTTTCCTACCAACAAGAAAAATTCCAACCGCAAATTGCTACATCCTCGTCCCACTGAATATAGGAGTTGACTGAGGAAACATTTCCTTGGAGGTCTGGCTATGGGTTTTTGTTTAAGGTAAAATTACTCATTTTGTATGTGACAAAATGTATTTATCCAAATACTTTTGACCAAGACATTCCCTTATAGTGAAGGTCCTGATTTTTGGGAGGGTTTATCCCTTGACATAGCTAAATTTTATCTTGATATTTTCCTCGTAACAAAAATGTCAATTTTTAGAATGATGAAAACTTTACTAATGCTGCCAGATTCCTTTTTTTTATGTTTCACTTATTTTTTACGTCACGTAATACTACCCGGCCAGACTATCCTAATGTAATGACACTAATAGGAGAGGGATTATGAATGTAACATTTATAATAAATGTGCCCCCATTTGTGTGTAGGTGGTATGAGAAACCATAATAAGTTGTCAAAATCTTCAATTTTACACCAAAAGTTTTTTTATTTAGAAGTATAGTTGGGTGAAAATATAATGGATGTTGGGAAGAAAATCCTTTTGTAAAATGCAAACACATTTTTTACGGTCAACATTGATAACTTTTGATTGATTAATTGGTATTATGTTGTTGTTATTTATATTATATGCCAACACTGACAACTGCAGATCATATGATTTGACGTAAAAACAGATGAAAATTGTGTGTTCATCTTATTTGATTCGGACTGTACATGTAGCACCCAGTGAAAGACATAACTAGTAATAACGTTGTAAATCCCGAGATATCGCTGATTACTATATTTGAATGCTTGTTAAAATAGCAATAAGCGTTACATCAATTACATCGAAGTATTTTACTATTTCCGTAAGTTTTTATAGAGGTTCCACTTGAATAGAAGTATAACTTTATGTTGTAGGCTTTGTGTTTAGACAAAAAAAAAACAGTTAACTGAGTTGATAACGACAAAGGGGAGTTTGAAATCACACTTGAATTATTTAAAAGAGTGAACGGAAATAGAATCATTTTTGTTTGCGTAAAATAATACTGACAAAAGCTTTTGTATTCATGGAATGAATTGCCTTTTCCCATTGTGGCTTTAGAAATGATTCAATTACTGTGAGGTTATCTAAAATAAACGTTACAATTTTTTTTTATATGTTTAAATATATTAATGTTTTCTAAGAACTAAACGTAATTTAAATATGCAAAATTTTTTCAATCAAAATAACTGTTTTAATGTTTCCTGAATTAAAATTTGTAAGTTTTATCGTCACCATTTTGGAATATTCTTTGTTCTAATACTTTTTCAATGAGGATGGCAACTGTTTGCTAGATATTGTGTGTTTAGAATGTATTGTCCATTACTATTGCTATTACTAATTGACAACGTAAAAAATCACGCATGTTTAAAGGAACATAACAAATTAAAAATCTAAATCACCACAATGTTTGGAAATATTATTTCAAACTGGTGCAGACAAAAAGAGACAACATCTTATAATAAAGATTGATTTAAAGATCTTAGAGTTGTTTTTATTTTCAAAATTAGTTTTAGTACTTAAAAAATTAAGTTACAAATACAAATTGGGTGAATTTATTTTAAATTTAATTTAGAATGGGTTTATGAATATGTATTTACAGTACATAGCCAAAAAATGTTAGTACCGTAAGTGAGGGAAATATTTCACCAAACAGCTTCTACAAATCACTAATTATTTAAACTATACATATATTTTTTTTAAACTCCAAGCTTGGCTTTTAATAAACATTGAAATATTTGTAAGGCAAATATTATTTATTTTTATTATTTCTGGTTACATTTTGTGGATTAAAGAAGGTGTTTATTCCCGTGTATATTAAGTATAATAAAGGGTGTAATAACGTTTCAGACTGTTATATTGATTATGGTTATTTTTTATCATAAAGGTGGGAACTACAATAAGTGCTCCATACAATTGGAATATTTTAAAGTTTTAGCGTTAGCACTAGACAGAAACAATTAGCCTTAATTGTCAACACAATCTCGCTCTCATTTGTAAACAGACTCTATTTTAATGTAGCCTACACTTAAACTTGTTGTCCCAAAACAACAATTTTTGTGATTTTATTGTACTGAAATCAAGTATAAATATCATTAGTGTCAAATTATTTAGTTTATAAGTGCACTAATTGTAATAATTTTTAAAGTTAATTAAATTGGTAAGATATGATTTTCATAAAAAGGGGCTTCAGAGAAAAATAATGTATTTTATTTTCAAAATTGAATAGCCTTTTAATATTTTATAATTGTGTTATTGAATATGTGTATCAAAAGTGACAGCTGCAGATAACATCACTTAACATATGAATACGTAAAACTAGGTCTTGCAACTTTTCTTGTTGTCTGATAAGGTCCTTCCTAAAAACATCGCACTACATTCGAGCTACTACGCATAACTATTTGAATAATATTTAAACTTTCCTTTTCAAATGTACAAAAGATAGGGCAGCAGAGTATTAATAAAAGTTATATATTCATGATTTTCAACTATTAAAAAACTTCATAGTGTGAGCCTATTAAACCATTTTAAAAATTGTGTGTATGTTATAAAATTGGATTCTACATTAGGGACCAACTCATGTTATGACGGATAAAATTATTGATTCAGTTGTGATTAAATATACAAGTTTCTCAATTTATTTCCGTTGATAATACCCGTTAAATTCTTCCTCTTTTTTTTTTTGCCATAGCAGTGTGTATTTATTATAAAATGTACTGTTTACCTCAGATTTAAATGTTCGATCTACAATCTGCAGTGCTAATAAGTCCCTTGCTTAGCAAAAAAAAACTTAATCGTCTCTATATCATACTTCATAACCATATATGTTGTGAGTATATTTATGTTGTACGAGATAACTTTTATATAAGTAAACTTATTTTACATTGACTGCATGATTTTCATTTGTTCACTACGATTTTATTGGTTAGGATAGAAATAATTATTAATAAATATTGTCAAATTTATTTTTAGTTAAAATGCTTCTTACTCATTTTAAATTTTTTTTTAAGAGTTTAATGATTAAATATAAATCATATATTGGAATCATTTAAACATTTTTTCATTCATGTTTGCAGTTATATTTAATTGCGATATTAAAGTACAGGGAATTAGTTCACCAATATGTGAACAATATATTCAACTGTTTTCACAACACGCAATACATCCACAACTAGTACAGTGGTACACCACATAAACATTACGTCATGAAATTCAAACATTTACTGCCGTATATTTGATTACTAATGTCCTATTTATGTTGTTTTTTTTTAAACGATTCGTAAATGTTAGCTATTCTAAATTCAAATTTCCCGTGTGGTCTGCATATATTCAGTTGATTGACCATTGATTAGCCTGTATATCGATTGTTATTTGTGGCGTGCTTCCTCTCTTGCGTGTGTTATTGTGATATGAGCTACTACTAAACGTAAAGAACACACCCAGATGTCAATACTGTCCCCTCGTTCTTTGTTTTTGTCATAGGATATTATTGCACGACACGTGCTAGCTCAGAGACCAAAGTGTATTTTGACAACTATTAAGGACACACATTTATAGTAGTTCCCTTTAGAATCACAATCCTTTTTCTTGAACTTTAAAGGTTATTAAAGAATTCAAGACCTAAAACATGCTAGTAAGTTGTATATATAATTGTATTCATTAGTTAAATCATGATTTACATCATTCTATTTTTTTATTAAACAACCCTTGCACCACACTTCTGTGAAGTTTAAGAGGAGATGCGCTCTATTCTCATTGAATCCACTTTTATCTATATGCGTCAGTATAATTAGTTCAAAAAGGACATTTCTTTTAAAACTCACATATATGTTTATATATTTTGAAAGAGAAGATTAATATGTACATATATAAAAACGTTTGGTATCGATTGAACTTTATTTTGAAGTCAAAACACGTAAAAGAAGTTTGACCTTTGCCATTGTCCATATTTCTGTAAGCGATATGTGCGTAAGGAAATATTATACATATCGCAAATTGCAATAAATCGAATCCAACTTTTTTATTATCTTAGTCTATTACCTGAATGAAGCCCTATTGAAATGTATCCCAATTCTATCATATTAAGTAGAATTTTACTTCGAAAATGGCGCTCAATAAAAAAGGGGGGAGTACACTTATGGTTTTGCTAAGTAGTTTATATTATAGAGGTTTTACTAATAGAATATCTCTATTTATGCATCTTGAGTGACGCATAAATATACCCTTTTCATGAATGAAGTCAAATCTACATACTATTGAAGTCTTAACTCTATTTTCCACGTTCTACTCTAAGCAAAGTCATGTGGGGAAACGTTTAAAAGATAACTGGAGCCAACTAAAATCATTACTTAAACTAGAACCAAATATCAGAGCCAAAATTTACATAGAAAATACCAACCAGAGATAATTCCACAAACTAATCTACATGTTCACGAAAGTAAACAAGTTCAAAGTCCGTCAATCATTCAGTCAATAATTCATCCATTACACTTTCGAGCCTGTGGCCTGGGTCAGTTTTATATTCAAGCCAACTAATTCCACTACCTGGGCTAGGCTTCGCTTAGTTTTATATGCCTTACAATATAACTTTATACTAGGACAGACACAACATCCAGTCCCCACTCGTTAATTCATCACTTTGAAAGGGTAAACCCTCATTCTAATGATTAATTTTTCTACCAGGCCAGGAATTGAACCTTGGACTCTTGGCTCAGTATACAGACACGTCACCGAAGGAGTTAATGTTTCATATCGAAGTCTGTCAAAGTGTTCAAAATATATTAAGTACACGCTCATAAATACATTATATGATCAATATCAAATGTATTTTGCGTGTAAAATTTATGGGTAAAACTAATCAGTATTAAATATCTCAAGCTTGATGGCGTCATCCCGCAACTGAGCAGCCACAGTATGTTGGCGAAGATAGTGCCGACTTCTGCGAGTAGAGAGTGTCATGTAGTCAGCACAACTAACCAATCAATCTCAGTTTTCTAGACCTATTTTTTCATTCGAGTAGCTCCTCATTTGTCCTCAAGAGGCTGAGTTGACCCCGTTCCAGAACTACTGCTTTAAAGAAAACCTGAAAGCACCAGGGATCGAACCCTCTACATCTGTAGCCAAGAACTCCAATCACTAAACCACAAAAGCGGCCATTATTAAAAATACAAAACTAAATAATATAAATGCCAGATAGTTTATCATTAATACTGAACCTTTTTATTGTTGTTTATTTAGGCACTTAACGCACTTATATTACTAGCCTTAACTCTTTATTCCCTTTACCTTGGTAAACACCGACCAACTTTCTCCCCCGTGTGTTCTACTTGATTAATATACACTTGGAGACTCCAACCGGAAACGGAAGTCTACACAGACCCTTGAAGACGGTAGGACAAAACTTAAGTCCAGATCCCAAGCGCTTTATATAAATCCAGAGTCCATTTTGTTCAATTAATTTAGGACATTTTTTAGTTTGTCTCAATGTAAAACTTCAAAACTATTTTAAATTAAGCCAAAACATTTTAAAGAAAGTAACGACGCTTGATTAGATCTAATATAACCCGCTTCGATGGTCAAATGGTCTAAGACTATAGAAATAGACTGGGATTTGAGGTTATGAGAAGATCGACGTTCAAATCCCGCTTAGGTGTAGTGAGATTCCCCCCCCCCCTAAATGGTTTCCTACTACTAAACACCCACGCAAATGCGGGTACATTCACTCTAAATCTTACTCTTCTAATCATTACATCACTAGTTTAAATATGTGGATTACCTGAACGGATATTAAGACGCGGTGAATACAAAAATATAATATTTTGGCGCCTCCAGAATTTTTCTGTGAAGCAGTGGGTCTGTAACGGGTTCAAACTCGGCCCCTTGAGGACAAATGAGGAGCTACTTGAATAAATAAGTAGCAACTCCGGTCTAGAAAACTGAGATTAATAGCTGGAGATCTCATTGTGCTGACCACATGACATCCTCCATCCTAAAACGTCGGCACTATCGTCGGTAATGGTTGCGGCCGCTCGGTTGGCGTTGCTAACTTGCGGGCTCACACCATGGAGTTTTTTTCCCTCTAATAAACACTAGTACTATTATACTCTTGGGAACCTGGTGGTCTAGGGGCAAGGTGTCAGACTTCTGCGTTAGGGGTCCAGGGCTCAAATCCTGGTCCCGGCACAGATTTGTCTGATTATCAAACCCTTCCTTCACCTCTTGCAAAACGTATGCTTTCACGCTTTATGAATGTGTGGAACGCCACCACGTTAGACTGTAGGTCCCCTCTGCCTTCCACCATCATCATTCTCACGTATCATCTGGGGATAAAGGAATTCTCCTTAATGGTGTCCACAACCCATAAATGAATTCCTCCATACGTCAGGGGAGCAGAGGTAAGATAAGGTCGAATGACCAAGATCTAGACTAGAGCATTATTCTCACACCATCCACTATTGTGGTCTTTATTACAAGGATCACTATCCAGGGAGGGGGTATGAATGTAAATCAAAGGATACGTATCCAATTAGTATGAATATGATAAAAAACAGAGTGTATATAACCATATTTATTATACCCAGCCAGGATTAGAACCCTGAACTCTCTTTAAATAGTAGTCAAGTGCAATAAAAGTATAATCTTTCAGATGCTGCAAATCAGGATTATTAAAACTGCATTCAGTTATTTCAAGCAAAATTATTAATCTTGAAGGTTTTTTATTTTATTTTCCCGGTGCTTCCTACTACCCGTCCGGGCTATACGAATTCAACAACCCCAATGTGGTAGGCGTGAGTAAGGTATAATTTAGAGTAAAGTACCCGAATTTACGTGGAGGTAGAATGGGAAACATTTACAATAAGCGCCCTTAACATACTCAATCGGGATTCTAACCATCGCTTCCTTATAATTGGCAAGCTGAATGGATAAACCCAACGTTTAACCCGCATGTCCACGAATATGGGTAAAGTTTGTTGTTTGTTGCACGCAGCACTATTTATTTCGATGGACATTTTGAGTGCCTTTTAAAAAATACAAACATATTTTTTTGCTCTCAACATTGATACATCTGACAAGACATCTTGTGAATATGGGGAATGCCAGGCCTCCACCATGGTTCGGATTCCACGTTAAACTGTAGGACCTTCATTTCATCTCACAATCACCCTACCAACTCACAATCACCCTACCATTACACATTAGCGTAAGTGCGTATAACCCGAACGGGTAGTAAGACGTGGTGCTAATATTAATTTTAACATTGATACAATTTTACTACATTATTTTATTATTTTGTATGTATTGATAATATTTATCAAACGTGACAGCTTCCTTTGAAAGGTTTGGGCACAAGGGGCGTTGCCAGCCACCCACTTCTCAGTCTAACTTTCTCGCCAAGATTTAATAAAGGAAGGCATATCCATTGGGTTTAGTAGATAGCAGCAATTTACCATTTTCTATAACATCTTACCAGATCTAGAAATATATAAAGTTATGTCACGGATTCTCTGGACAATCTCGCGGAACCCCTGTACCATCCTCGGGGATCCCTGGGAGTCCACGGGTCCCACATTAAGAACCACAGTGTTGGGGCTTAGGATGTTTTAATCAGGAGGGAATTCACCTGTATTTGCGTGGAGGGAGAGTGGAAAACCATTTAGGAAAATTATTTTCAAATGTAACCGACCGGGATCGAACCCCGATCTCCCCGTCTTCAGCAGTCGAGAATAGTGTCTTAGACCATGCGGCCACCGAACCGGATAGCTCTCAGTTGTTGGATTGAAAATCTAATGAAGTCAATTAACTTTGTATCCTCTTTTTATGGTGATAAAATACAAATAAATTGGAGAGGGTTGCGTCGGAAAGGAGTAGCTATTACTTCTGAAGCACACATTTAAAAACCAATATTATTTTTAGCAGACTGCAAGAGTTTAGTTGTCAAAAACTTCTCATTGCCAGTGTATTTTTTGTTTACATTTGTACAGCACATGTTTGATTTACTCGTGTGCATTTATTACGACTACTTTATTCATATTTTTTGGTCATCTTTTGAAAATGTTAAATCATTTTTTGAATGTTTAGATAATGTTATAGCTCACTTTTCATTATTAGGTCATCAAAATTCTAGCCTTGCTCATAGCCATTTCTTATTATTTTTATTTCTAATAAAAGATAAGTGTCCTTTTATCTGGGGTGCCCCATTACCTTGTGAACACATGTTACAAGGTGCTGCTCTAATACCAAGGTCCCATATGACGCTCTTGGCATAATCCGGGGAGTTCATAACACAAGGAGAAGTTGTATCCCCCTATCAGCCATGGGTGACAACACTTTAAAGAGAAACTTCTCTTATAACGTTTGGAGAATATAACGATGAAACAAGATAGGTTTCATAAAGTAAGGGTCTAGTCAGAGGAGTTTGCGACCCCAGAAACATTGGATTGTTCGAGATACTCTCAAGCGAAGCATTCTTATATTGTGTAGGCCTATGCTTTGCACACACGGACGATGTTTCAGTGCCAAACTCAGTACAAGTATTATTATTATTAGCACCGCGTCTTACTACCCATTCGGGTTATACGCACTTACGCTAATGTGTAATGGTAGGGTGATTGTGAGATGAAATGGAGGACCTACTGTTTAACGTGGAATCCAAACCACGGTGGAGGCTTGGCATTCCACACGTTCATAAGATGTCTTATCAGAGGTGAAGGAAGGGTTTGGTAATCAGATAAATCTGTACCGGGACCGAGGATTAAACCCCGGCCGCCAGCACAGAAGTCTGACACCTTACCCTTAGACCGCAAGGTCACCACTTCAGTACAAGTAGAATAGTCCCTTGTGAACGACTATATGTCGATGATTAACAAAATAAGTAGGCCTAGCTATCATGAAAATGTGTGCGTAATTTGGTAATTGTGGTTTTCACTGATATTTTAAGTACAGACGCTATCGCGGAGGAGAAACTAGTGGTATTAATATTAGCAAATTGAACGGCTATTTTATTGTCTTTCAGACAAAAGTAAATCAAAATATATTTGTTTGAAAAAAGTTTTAAGAAAGAGGTTTCAGATAAATATATTTTTAGAAAATATTGTTTTTCCAGATTTATTAAAAATCTACAATTAAATGTTAATTTATACATACACGGACTATTTTCTTAAATGACTTTGTTGTTGTTGGGCACTTAAATTATACATAAGAGTACTGAGGTTTTCTATTTAATAGTTTTCCACTCTTCATCCACGCAAATTACGTTACACTTCCTCTAAATTCAACCTTCCTCGTCCCTAGCTCACTTGCACAGTTATTACATATGCGTATAGACCTGATGGGTGCTAAAAAATACTGTTTTTAATAAAAACAAATGGCGATGTGGAGTGCCTTGTACTCTTAATCAACAAACTTTTGTTCTTAAGAAACATTTTTTAGGACATTCCATACCCTAAAATAAAGGGTAGTTTACTGAAGGGTAAAAAGAGAAAAAGTCAATTTTCTCAAAATCGGCTCAAACGATTTTGATTAAATTTAATTTCCAAGCGTTTATAAATATTAAAAACAAAATGGCTACTCTCAATATTTCGGCAAAATTACTTTAAGGGCTCCGGTATGATGCGTGAAGTATAATTTTTTTTATCATATCCCCGAATCTATTTGAGATATGAAATTAATTATCATTACAAATATGTAGATCTATTTATAATACAAATATTTTATAAGAAGAATATTTTTATAAAACCAATAACTTTCAAGTTATATGCAAATCTTTATATTTTTTAACTTTTCGAGCACAAAAGGTAAAGTGTTGAGACCGTAAAAAAATCTAACCTGAAATTTTGACGGAAGTCGACGTCTCATGACCCCCTAAACCCTAAAAAGTGATATTTGCAATTCCGTCTGTCTGTTTGTCTGTTTGAACTTAAAATTAAGAGTAGTTCAATAAAGAGTGAAAAGAGAAAAAAATCAATTTTCTCAAATTTGGCTTTAACGATTTTGATTAAAGTTCGTATTCAGGCGTTGATTAAGATTATAAATAAACTACATATTTAAATTTTCCCATGAAAATGACTTTGAGGGTACTTTACAGAAACCGAAATTTCCGTATCTCCACAACTATTTGAGATAATAAATAACTTATTGCAAAATTGTAGTACTATTAAAAATAAAAAACTTTTATATGAAATATATTTTTATAAAACCAAAAGTTTCTGAGATATTGGCAAATATACTAATACAATTTTGTGAGCTTTAGTTGTAAAGAGATACTACTTAAGTTTTAACGCAATAATTCTCCAATGTCATAGAGTAATTAAATATAAGTAAGTCTCTCAAAAAAATGATGTTGTTTATCCTTAAACCTCTTTAGAGAAATGTTTGTACAACAATGATTTAACTCTATTTTAGACTCAATAGTCAATATTTACATCTTTTATTGGTCAAAATTTATAATTGAGGAATTTAATAGCAATGCAATGGCATGAAGATTTGCAACACCTAATAAAATGTCGAAAATTTTAACCGGAAGTTGAAATTTTAATATGAAGTGTTGACCCTTGTGGACTCAATATTGATATTTTTTATTGGTCCAAACATACTTATGAGGACATTATAATTCTTTAAAGATAATATTATAATATTCAAAACCGGGACTCAAAAAATATTTTACATAAATATAGTACAATTTATGCTTGGGTTATCTAGTGTATATTATTTTGTTTCACACAATATATTATGAGTTTTGAGTAAATATCCATATATTTAAACAATAGAGCGAGAAAGTCCGTACGGAGTTACGTACTATTTATTTACATAGCGATGCAGATATTATAGAAAGTCAAAACTAGTTTACATTTTGGAACAAAAGTTTGTCAATCAAGAAAGTATAATGATTATCAATAAGAAAACAAAATGTTTAAAATAATTTAAAACTTTCTTTAAAACCTTTGATGTGTGATGTTATTGGGACAGTCGCGAAACGATTTCCCTTTCTTAGTTTATTTGTTATGTTTTTTGTTGTTGTTTTAAACCAGATGGAGCGCCGGAATAAACCCATGTGTTCCGCATAGTATGGGACAAAGGACGCATGTCCAGTTTAAATAACTGCCTTTTTGATTAGGGTTTATGAAAAAAATATATTTTTCTGAATTCCAACTCACACAGCGTTTCCAAGGGGGTTTTTTTAATCAAGAAAGTTGGGCAAAAATATATTAAATCTAAAATGTAGTCATTTTACAAATTTAATTGGTGTACTTTAGAGCTAAAATCGATTATTTTTGGTTTGTGTTTTATAAGTTTATTAATTTATGAATAAAATCACATTAGTCTGATAGTAGTATTAGTGACGTAAAATTCTTAAATATTAGTAAATATATATGGGTAGTTTTTTAATTTGTCTACACGTAACACAACTACGCTATTAGCTAATATAAATTGATGCTACTAGCTAGTATCTAGCATTGCAACAAATTATTATATAGTGATGCTACTAGCTAGTATCTAGAAAAGCTGATACTTTATTAATAATTTTTATAGCTATTTTACTATGCCGCTGATGTGGTTGCTGGGGTTCGAATACTACCCAGGCTTACTGAGAGTTTTTTTCCCCTAATTGTCTTTCCACTTGCCCTTCAATCAAATGCGGAAACATCTAATCCAAATTCTACCTTCCTCATTTATAACCAAACAGTGCAATTAAAATGCGCGCAGTCCTGATGGTAGTGTAAAACAATATCTGACAATACAGGTCTAGCATCGTCTCCTTTCATCGATATTTCTACCCATTGAGTGCAACGTTATAGAGTATATATTTCGTCGCAAATGTAGGCTTATTTCCTTCGTCTAGAAGTTCTTACGGACTTACTCAAAATGTGATATCGAGAAAAGTTCTCGTAAGCCCCTGAGTCAATATATCGGTTTACTCATACCGCTCCATCCATATCAGTGAATTGACAAGGTTACAAAATACATGACCTCCCTTTTATACCTACTCTAGTCACGGGGCTTGTCCTGTAATCAATGTTTCCAGTTGATCAACCTTTACTTAAATTGTTTGTCGCTCTAGTCTCTATTCATACAGAGTACGGCGTGACTTCGACTAACCTGTCGTTAAAGTTGATGGAGTGTATACAATATTATTCCACTGTTCTGATTAGTGGCGTTCATCGTCAACGCTACGTTTATCCACATTTGTAATAAATGATTATCCCGTTAACTTAGATCTAGGCAAAGAGTTAGTAAAAAAAAGTGTTTTAACACCAAAAAATTGTCCCCCCCCCCCTCCCTCGTTCGGGTTATACTCATATACAGCCCCGGATTTTACTGCACCTACGCCCATGGGCCCAATAAATGTTCGTGCCCGGTTGTTCTACAATACATTGAAAACTAATAAAACAAACTATTATTTTTTCTAGATTATTTAAAAAAAATCACTAGTTTAGGAAATAATGCAATAAACAGTATTTATTGAACCGTTAAGCAATAGCAAGTTAGGGTATTTTGATAAAAGTTTTTTAAAAACTGAAAACAGAGAATTATAAGCTTACAACGAAAGAGGTTTTCACTTAGCGTTTTCATTAGAAAATGAAAGAATCACGTATTCTTTGTTTAATTTTAAACTAATGTCATTTTTAATTGCAAGGACTGCTAAATGATTTAATCTTTCCAGAGTTTGGGATGATAGCAGATAATTTTTAACTCTAGCAAGAACAGAAAAAGACCGTTAAACCAAACAATTTATAGCTGAAGTTCTTAAGTAAATTTTCAAGCAGACACAAACATTTGCATAAAGATCATGAAGGTTTGTTTCTTTTACCATTCTGTTTAAAAGTGTTAAAAAGGTGCAAAACTTTTTGTCATCCAAACTATTGAGGAAACTCTACAGGTGAATTCATTCAGTGGCAAATTACTCTTCGATATCTGACGAATAAGCTGCTGAAATATATTTGAAGATTCTTGAATTTCAAGCAGTTAGCATTAGTCAGTGATCACTTTAATAACTGGAGGGGACATCTTTGGCTAAAATTTCGATATGTCGTCTGCACACCTTTGTGTAAGCGAGAAAGAAACTTTTCGGTAACTGTTTCTCTCTTGCACACGTACAAGGCAATGCGGCATTTTAACATCGTTCGCTTACTGTATTTGTATGAATAGAGAGAGAGAGAGAAAAAAAGAATTGAATAAAATACAAATAAATAATAATTAAACAATAAATAAGGAACAAAATATATTGCTACTGTAAACATTCCCCTTTAGTGTTGGTAAATTTCCTGTATCGTACAACCAAATCGGCACGTATTTGAAAAAAATTATTTATGAAAATTTACCGCTCCCATAAATTTGTCACCCGCCTCGGTGGCGTAGTTAGCTAACGTGCTTGTCGTGTTGAGCTCGACTGCCGAGGACGGGGAGATCGAGGTTCGAATCTCGGTCGGGTGAACTGGGACGGGTTTTTCCTAAATGGTTTTCCACTCTCCCTCCACGCAAATGTGGGTTCGCTTCCTCTAATTCAACCTTCCCAATTCCTAATCCATTAGCGTAATTAGTACTTAAAGCGTATAACCCGAACGGGTAGTAAGACGCTGTACTAATTATTATTATTATTATTCATAAATTTGTTGCCCTGATCCTGGGCCCATGTGGCCCGTGCTTGGATCTGGCACTGCTCGTATGTATTATGTTAGCGTGATAGAGATAAGGATGGTTGAATTAAGATGGAGTATACTCGCATTTGTTTGGAAATAAAAAGAAAGAGTGAAAAACCGCCCCCAGTACAGCCGACGGGATTTGAACGCTGATCTTCTTTTCATCGGCAGTCCAGAATATATCGAGAGTGGCGCCTTAGACCATGCAACCACATTAGGGGGTCGCATTAATATATTAGTCACGCTAGTATGAGAGGGAGGATGAAGGTAGAATTCAGGAGAAATGTACCCTCATTTAAGTGGAGAAAGAGGGGGAGACCGTTTAAGGGGGGAAAACCCCAGTACAATAGACCTAGATTCGGACACCAACCCTGCCATCACCAGCAATCCAGTCCAACGTGAGATTGACGCGTTAGATCATGCGACCAACGATGTGGGATTTTATCAGCATATGTGGAAGGTAGGAGAAATGTGCGATCTACCTGCATTCGCATGAAGAGAGAGAAGGAAGGAAATAACTTAGCATGACCGTGACAACTATTTAAGAATGGTTGATATTACCATGCGTAGAAAATTGAATTCACTGAACCATATTTGATTTATTTTTGACAACAAATTTAATGTTATTTAATGTGCTTTTAACTGCAAACATTCTTAATTTAACTCGCATTCCCTCCAGCCTCGCCTCAGGTGGGAGTGCAGGAGACGGGGTAAAATAGTAGAATTTGTGCAGTTTTTATAGTAAAATATATTTTTGTCCAAAATAAATAAAATATTTCTTTAGTACAAACATAAATTTAAATTTTCTACACATGATGAAATCAACAGTTGTTGAATAGCTCTCATGAGCATAGCGGGATTCGATGACAAACCTTTTAATTAATAGGAAAAGTTGTCATAAAATTCCGTGACCCGCTTGACAGAAATTCAAGAACTGTCGAGGTCACTATGTGAAGAAAATTAAACTACTGGAGAATTATTTGATATATTTTGTCCAAAATATATTTTGTTAGAAAAACTTCAGGAACGACTGCACTTTTTTCCCGCCCGCTACACTCCCACCTTAATAACTATAGTGTGCTACTTGTTAATATGTATTTTGATGCTTTGATGAGAACAGGTTGGGGGGGGGGGAATCAAAACTAAAACTAAGAATTATGTATTTATTATGAATTTTATACATTAAATACTGTTATTGAGTTATCTGTAGATTTATTCTGAGTACCTGTTTTGATCAATTGAAAAAAAAAAAAAAAAT
>CABFOV010000925.1:123545-147165 GCA_902141375.1 Timema poppense
AAAAAAAAAAATAGACAGGATTTGTTAGGTGACATTCTATTTTCGTCACTTAATAATAAAATTAAAGTAGTTATACCAAAAATTCAACTTGCAATAGAAAATTAATTTTTTTAATCTACCTATGCCTCGCCAACTCTTAACGAAACTATTTTGGTTATTTGGTAACAGCCTTAGTAGTTTAAAAGCCACCTTCAACCCTTCAAAGAACCCTGTTTGTAAGAGCGCTAGTAGTTTAAAGGTTTCCTCCTACCCTTCAAAGAGCCCTGTTTGTAAGAGCGCTAGTAGTTTAAAGGTTTCCTACGACCTTTCAAAGAGCCCTGTTGCTAAGAGCCCGAGTAGTTTAAAGGTTTCCTACAACCTTTCAAAGAGCCCTGTTGCTAAGAGCCCGAGTAGTTTAAAGGTTTCCTCCTACCCTTCAAAGAACCCTGTTTGTAAGAGCCCGAGTAGTTTAAAGGTTTCCTCCTATCCTTCAAAGAGCTCTGTTGCTAAGAGCCCAAGTAGTTTGAAGGTTTCCTCCTACCCTTCAAAGAGCCCTGTTTGTAAGAGTCCGAATAGTTTAAAGGCTTCCTCCTACCCTTCAAAGAGCCCTGTTGCTAATAGCCCGAGTAGTTTAAAGGATTTCTCCTACTCTTCAAAGAGCCCTGTTGCTAAGGGCTCGAGTAGTTTAAAGGTTTCCTACAACCCTTCAAAGAGCCCTGTTGCTAAGAGCCCGAGTAGTTTAAAGAATACCCATGGCTAAAGTTTCATCTTGCACGGCTATAAAATCAAATATGTACGGTAAGTGAAATGAGTGTCATGGCGGGAGAATTCCTGCATCGTTGAAATTGGTCCCCGGGCGATCGTTGTGTGGACTCCGCAGCGCAGATACTGCGAACATGTAGCTAAAGACACTAGAATTCACATTCTCCATGTTGATACGTATATGTATAGTCTAAGTTTCAAAGGGAGGGCCTTTTATAAATTACAAACATATTATTTTGAGGACAAGACTATTAACATCTTACTGTATTATTTTGTAATACAAAAATAATAGGTAGAAGTATTTTTTATGACTTGGTCAGAAATAATGTTAAAAAATAAATTTTTGTTTTATAAAAATACGTTATTAAGTTTTCTTATGTGATTTTGAGGTTTAAATTTGCAACGTGAAAAAATAATTAATTGATAGATTAAAGTTAAAAAATGAATGTTCTGTTGTTATCCACATTTATACCTGAACAAACCCTTATTTTAATGGCCGTAGTATCTATATTTCCCTCTCCTAGATAATGACGTGGCAATTATTGGACGATAAAAGACAACAACACAGGAACTGCTCCACAGACTGATTATTGATAATTGTATCAAAATGTTGTTACAATCTCAGAGGGGCAGAAAACATTACATCATTTATTTCCCAACTTAGTAACTCTTTAATAGATCTTTATTCTGTCACTTTTGATATACATTATCTCTGTATTCGTTTGTCCCGTGTCTTACAACTCGCGTATGTTATACGCATATGCACTAATTACGCTAATGTGTTGAGTATTAGGAAAGCTTAATTTAGAGGAATATTACTAGCATTTGCTTGGGGGGAGAGTGGAAAGTAATTTAGTAAAAATCTCCCCTTTGGTACATTAGATTGGAATGTGAACCCCAATCATCCCTTCATCCACAGTACAGTATATTGCAAAAGTGACGTCTTAGACCATTTGAACACCAAAATGGGTCAGTGGAATTTATCGATACGTATATAATAAAAATAATCCAATTTTGGCCTTAAAAACGTTCATTTTTTCTAAATAGACTGTATTATATACTAGGGACCAGGCTTGTCTCCAATTTTCACCATTTCGTATTTCACGGAAATTCTTTTTCCTGTTGTTTGTATCTATTTTTAGATTTTTAGAACAGGAGGTAGCGATTTCTGTACATGGTTCTGCCAGGTTATCGAGATACGTTGAGTCCACCATCTTGTATTTTTAAAGTTTAGAATTTATCTAATATTGATAGCATTATCCATAGTGTCCATACTAGATTATTGACCTCTCAATGACTCAATTTGTTTGTTGATTCTCTTATATTGAATGCAACATCTTGTATTTATTAAGTTTATTGTTTTTCTCATAAAGTAGATATGATACATAGTGTGCATGCCAGATTTTATCCATCTGAGACTCAATTTGTTCGTTGCGTACGCCATATTGGATTTGCCATCTTGAACTTTTCAAGTTTCAGATTTTTCTCATAAAAATACTTTATAGTGTCGATACCAGATTTTGTTTATCTATTACTCACTTTGTTGGTTACGTCCTCCATCTTTGATCCGCCATATTAAATTTTTCAAATTTTAGATTTTAGATTTTTCTCATAAAGATTCTCTACTTCATATCGTTTTTACAAAATTTCAGTCTCCTAGGGTATAGGGAAGTGAGAAAGGTCCCTGAAAGAAGAGATACCGCATGGTTTTGATATATATTATGTTGATTAATTAAATATTGTGATATTACAGTACAATTTTTATATAAAGATCCTTGTAGAAAATACAAACATATTTATACTATTTGTATATTAAATTTATAATATTATTACCAGTAATAATTATATTTTTTGTAAATATATAAATCTATATACATATACCTAATACGCCCTGAGTAAGGGTGAATATAAAAAAAACATCAGTACACCCAATCACAATGTATTTCGTTTTTGCCATTTCTGATATAAATCTCTTACCTAAGCTTCTTTGTGAGCTCCATTAGTCCGGCTGATTACTAGTGTTGATTAACACGACTAATGACATAATCGATAACCTGTTTTGCGCGGATTCACGGTCCGGCGTTCACCACATCTGTCTCGTAAAACGCTGACCGATTCGTCGATGGCATTTTGTCAGCTGACGACCCAGGTTTTGTTAATTTATTAATGGGGGGTATCAGTTCTGGTGGAGTATTATCACAGAACAAATTCATACTAAATGATCACACTTTATCTATACAGCAATAACATTGACGTTATTATCGCCGGACAGTAGATCAAACTGCCAAAAGATAATTTACATAGAACTAACAATTAAATGTAAGCATATAGCTGTAATTACTTAATTTTAAAATAACGGTTTAAAGGATTAGTCACTGATTTTAATTACTTGCAAGCTATCTATTCAAATAAAGCTATTTCTACCTAGATGTTTTAGTATATTTGAAATAGTTTTACATTAAATTAATTAAACCTATATTAGCTTGAAAAGTAGATTAGTAGAGATTTTATTAATTAACTTTAGTATTAAGAAAAAAATTGTTGACTATAATTTAGATTCGACAGTACATTAAGTAAGAATTAATTTTTAATTTAGAAATTCTTAGTACTATATATTAATGGCATAAAATAAATTATTCGCTGTACTTGTTGTTTCTAGATTATTTTTTTATGTTTTTACTTTTTAATTTTTTTCCCCGCCGTGTTTTAATACCCATTTGGGTTGTACGCATAGTATTAATATTATTTTTGAATGAGGAAGAAACTGATGAAATGCTATATTTGTAGCAGAAACTGGGGCTCAAAGGGATATAGAAAAGAAATACTTGGAGAGCTTTGAAAGGTGGGCCGTAGTAGAATTGATAAGATCGGGTGGACAGACAGGGTGACAAATGAAGAAGTCCTTAGAAGAGTGGGTGAGAAGAGAATTATTTTGGATGCGATTCTTTGGTATCAAGCAAACTGTATCGGACACATCTTTAGAAGGAACTGTCTTCTGCACGACGTCATAGAAGGAAAGGGTGAGGGAAAGGGGAGCTTAGGAAGAAGGAGGGTTCAAATAGTGGATGACTTGAAGGAAAGAAGAACATTCTGGGATCTGAAGGAGGAGGCAGAGGACAGGCTACATTGGTGGTCTAAGTTCATTGACAAAATTAGTTGACTTGTTAAGAGAACACCTCAAATGAATATCTATTTATATTAAATTTCAGCAATATACCTAAATCACCTTACTCTAACAATGTTACGCAAAAAGCATAAAATTGCAAGTTGGATCCCATCTAACTCGTGAACTGTAACAATTTGAAATCATTTAATCATTATTAATAGCTTACATACACACTTCGTAAAATTTTACAGTCAAATGACCTTAAGTCGCTATATTTTAGAATACTAAATATGTCCACTAGGAAAGTGATATTTTGAAACTTTTAGACGGTAGTTTCCGTTAGTTTGAATATGTTTTTATTTCGTATACGATCTTACGTATTTCTAAAATGGTTATTTTTACTAACTTAAATAATAAATGTGAAGGTGTTTAAATTTAGCTATAGTATCATTCGATTCGTTGATCGCATAGTGTAAGAAGTCACTCACATGCAAGACTTGATAGCCAGTGACAGGGAGATGGAGGTTCGAATACCAGTTGGTTTTAAAGAGGTTGATTTATTCTAAAAATAAGTTTCCTACTCTAATTCCACGCTAATGTAGATACATCTCTTCAACATTTTACTTTTCTCATCTCTACCATACGAGTGTAAATAGGTGGATAGTCCGAATAGTTAGTAAGACGGAGTGAACAAATTATAATGATTTAATATTCAAACTTAAGTGACTTGACACTTTTATAGTTTAGAGATTATTTTTTAGAGGATTCTGCTACCAATATTTATGATAGGTTAAGACTTGTGTTAAGTTTCGTGTGCGAATCGAAGGGAAGTTCTTCCATAAACCACATAACGCTATTGAGAAGGGGTGAGCTCTAATGTCTACATGGTGTTACATGGTGAGAGGATGGGTTACATCACAGTGTTACGTAAAACAGATCTTACACTGAAACTACAATGTTGAAAAGATTATATTATTGTTATTATTATTAGCACCGCGACTTACTACCCGTTCGGGTTATACGCACTTACGATAATGTGTAATGGTAGGGTGATTGTGAGATGAAATGGAGGACCTACAGTTTAACGTGGAATCCGAACCACGGTGGAGGCCTGGCATTCCCACACATTCACAAGATGGCTTGTCAGAGGTGAAGGAAGGGTTTGGTAATCAGATAAATCTGTGCCGGGACCGAGGATTGAACCCCGGCCGCCAGCATAGAAGTCTGACACCTTACCCCTAGATCGCCAGGTCACCTACTATATATATTATTGTTAATGTTCTTACCGTTAGTAAGCATACTAAGAGATAACTTTCGATTCTGGGTTGTATTAAAATGTAGTCCCTCTTTTAGTGTAACAAAAGTTTCTTTATAAAATCATTCATTCTTGATGGGAAAAGTTACGAAACACAGAATGAGGGAGGGTTCAGACTAAATGTCTGCTTGGTGTTACGAGAGGAGGAGGGGGGAGGCCAGAAAAAAGCGTTAGGTGGGTTATGGGCGACACAAGATATCGAAAACAAAGCGTGAAACGTGTGCTTTGGACACGACAACGTCTAATTCCTAATCTATTAAGCATGAGCCAAGCCTTGATCTACTTTGTCATTTTCCCGTTTCTCTCTTCAACCCCCCCCCCCCCTCCTCTTACCCCTTTTCCTTTCAAAAATTTCTCCACTCCAACCACCAGGAGGGTAGGGGGGGGGGGGGGGGTTTGCATTGGGGGGNAGACTCTTCAAGAGTTATTAAAATACTTAATTAGAATCGCAGGCCTGGTAAAGTTATAAACGAGCGGTTTTAATTTAATTACTTTAAGATTTTTCTGAAACGCTTTGGTTTGGTTTTGTTAGCTTTCTTAAAACAAAAGTTTAATCCAAACCCAAAATTACCAGCTTCGATAGGCAAATGTTCTTAAGCATCATTATCGTGTTAGATTGACCTGATTACGGGGAGACTGAAGTTCGAATCCTGGTTGGGTTTGCTGTCATGGTTTTTCCTAAAGTGGTTTCCCACTCTGCTTCCACGCAAATGCGTGTAGATTAGGCCTGATTCTAAAATGATTCATTATTGAGCAGCACCCGACTAGAGTAATTATCATATATGCATGTAACCTTAACATGTAGTAAGACTCGGTGATATAAAAAACTAAAACTAAAATTTAATTATGCTACCAACCACGTGTTTGTTTTCTTTGATATAAAAAAAAACTATATTTTCTGAGTCAAGTTATTGTAATAACTTCAATATAAGACATTTGATGAGATGATAATGTTAAAAAGTACTAATTTTGTTTCCTTGCTCAGCAGCCTATTGTCCATTTGAGCTCTACACATAGGGTAGTAAAGTTTGGAGCTGGTGTACCCACATATTCATGACGGGAGGGAAGGGAAAAAATTGGGAAATATAACCGCAGTGTCACCATTTCATCCCATACTTCACCGTCATTGACGAAACAGACAAAATGAGACTGATGCCTTTCACCGCGTGTGCTTCATTGCAGGTAGTAAAGAAATATTAAAAGTCAGAATATATTTGGATTATTTAATTTAAATTTAAAAGAAGGGTATTGCTATATGTTTAATTTTCTAATATTTGACGCGGTTCATAGGTTATATTTAAAATTAAGTATGATGCCAATTTATTTTATTTATAAAATACTAAAACAGAAAATATAGCTTTTTCAAATCTGGGGGAAGATTAAAATAATCCCTCAACATGTATTAATATAAAACTCTGTTGTTGTTTCTTTTAACAAAGCTGGTTTTTATAAATAAGTTTTTGCTCTAGAGTAATATGCATTGTCAGACTTAAAGAAATACCATTGATCTTAAGTCCAAAATTTTTATTAAGCTTAGGCAACATAGAAAACTGCCCACGGTCGCAAACAATTGGTGGGAAGAGAAGGAACTGAAATATTAAGAAAGAAAAAAGCTGCTAAGAATTTTGAAATAAAACTCTTAATCATCACCCAAATTATTCTACTTCTAAAATAATGTAAGAAATTCTTGCGAAACTCTCGAAAGAATGGATACAGAAATTCTCAACTTTTGGTAAAGCAAATCGTCGGTAACCTTAAGGAGGAAATAAGTTGGAACCTTAAATTTAATAAAATTTACATAATGAGAAAGAAAATGTTAGTTCATTATTAATATTCAAACTAACCAATTCATAACTATATGAACCATTTCTAATAAAATGCTTGTATCGATAGCCTCACAATCGATCGATGAGAGATTTAAAAATAAATAACCACCGAATTAGATAATCAAGCTTGTTTTTCTAAATGAATCAATCTTATGAAATCTTATGAATAAGAAGCTTTTTTATTTCCTTCTAATATCAAGGGAGAGTATTTAAATTGTGAAAAGTTTTGGCCTCAAGATTATGATGCATTTGTACGTTTATGTATGTTAGTATTTAAAAAAATTGATTTTACAATTTTGTTTGTCCCTGGCTACAAAATTTAAATGGTCTGATGTGTTTCGTTCAAACTTTATATAAAATTATTAATATAAGTAACACATTTGATTTGTTATATGCAATAGAAATGTGATAGAAATTATTATTAATATTATTATTTAGCACCGCGTCTTACTACCCGTTCGGGTTATACGCCTTAAGTACTAATTACGCTAATGGATTAGGAATTGGGAAGGTTGAATTAGAGGAAGCGAACCCGTATTGGAGTGGAGGGTGAGTGGAAAACCATTTAGGCAAAGCCACCACAGTTCACCCGACCGAGATTCGAACCTCGATCTCCCCATCCTCAGCAGTCGAGCTTAGCACGACTAGTGCGTTAGCCAACTACGCCACCAAGGTGGGTGTGATAGAAATAAACATCTTTTTGTCACTTACCCAAGATAAATAAGTTGACTAATTGATCAAAATATGTTTATATATATCAAATTTCAATTGCATATAACAATTCAGATGTGTTCCTTATATTAATAGTTTACATATTTCTCCTTACTACAATAATAAATAATATCACGAGAATTATTTATATAAAATGTTAAAGGGCAATAATACCTGGAGAAATTTGTTTGATTTGAACCTTATCCTTCAAATTAAAGGAAATTTACTGATGAGTTATTTATTTGAATTACAAATATCTCGAAAATAGCTTTTAATTTTGTTTAAAATGGATGTCTAGGGAATGTTTGACCTCCCAAATAACACTAATTACTTAGGTTTTGGGTGAAAATTTGCTATGGGTAGTTTACTGAAGAATTATTTTCGAAAATTCAAAATTTTAGAAAATGGTTTTAATGAGTTAGTTAAAAATTAATATTGGGGGACTATTTTACATGATTAATGTATTTTTATTTTATCTAAAATAAATTAAATTAAGAGTAGTTAACTAACGAAAATGTATAAAAAGTTTTAAAAAATTTAGAAATTTGCCTTGAATATTGAATTTAAAATGGGTAACTGGGAATAGTTTTTCATGATGAATAAGAATACATTTTTACTTTTAAAAATTAAACATTATTTTAGGGTAGTTTACAAATAACATTGTTTTGAAAATATAAATTTAAAAAAAAATTATTTAAACAATTTAGTTCAATATATATAAAAGTGTTTACTGTGATAAACAAAATGACGTGTTTGTTTTTATTAAGAAATCTTATTTAAGGTGGGGGTGGGGTGTAAGGAGCGTGAGCAAAGACCAGTGTTTTTGCAGTTTTCAGAGCAAAACATATTTTTAGTCAAAATAAATCAAATATTGCTTCTGTACATACATAGTTTAATTTTCTTTACGTGGTGACATCAACAGTTGTAAAATGAAAATTTGTCATGAGCATAGAGCCATTATCTAACAAACTTTTTAAATAAAGAGAAAATGTTGTAATGAAATTCCAGGACACCCTTGATAGATATTCAAGAATTTTTGAGGTAACCAGTGAATAAAATTAATTAATTTATTTATTTATTTATTTTGTCAATAAAAAAGTGTTGCTATGAAAACTGTCCCTAACTCTTGTCCCCTGCATCCCCGCCCTAACTAAGTGCCGGTGACCTGGTGGCCGAGGGATAAGGTGTAGGACTTCTGTGCTGGGGGTCCGGGGTTCAATCCTCGGTCCCGGCACAGATTTATCTGATTTCCAAACCCTTCCTCCACCTCTGACAAGACGTATATTAATCACAACTTGTGAATGTTTGGAATGCCAGGCCTCCATCGTGGTTAGTATTCCAGGTTAAACTGTAGGTCCTCCATTTCATCTCACAATCACCCTACCATTACACATTAGCGTAAGTGCGTATAACACGAACGGGTAGTAAGACGTGGTGATGATGATGATAATAATAATAATAATAATAATAATAATAATAATAATAGCTAAGTGCCACGTGAGTCAACATTGTTTGAGGAAATACGTAGTCCTTAGTTGGTGTTCATTGAAAGCAATTTAATATCAAAAGTAAATGTTCGAGAAGTCCCATTTAATGTTGACACAAAGAACAGTCCCTAAATCCTTGAATATATATTATCAGTAGATGAATATATAAACTTAATCGATAATATATGAGTTGTTATGCAAGCAACATCACCGATATGCTCCCAGCATCCTGGTAATCATTGAGTGACTTACGATTTCGGTTCACTTACATTATTTAATATAAGAACTTAAACAGAGATGTATTACCTTTTTTGAATAGATAAAACTTAAAAACAACGGATCCTTTTTTCTTGTCGTAATGTAGTAATCTTGTATAATGTCTAAATACATTAATATATTATTTTCCCCTGCCACTTTTTATTCGAGATACTCGTGCGTGGACTATAAAAAAGTTTTGAAATAAATAAATTGGTATTCTCTTGTACCATGAAGTACGCAAATAGTGTAAGATAGTACTTACAAAAATAGTAACGTCATTAGACGCCATTTGTAAATCTAATTTTGGCTATTGATCCTCCGCAATACTATGAATTATTTATGGTGGCACACAAACCACACACACACACGAAACTTGTTTATTTATTGCCTCTAGTTAAATTATTTCATAACCATGAAATGTTTAGGTCCGTGTTAGCGAGATAAATTACCACTGTGTATGTTTTTTTGTAGCGTTTTACTACTCATCCAGGATTCCCGCATGCTTACACTAAATTATTAGTGATAAAGGATGTTCAATTTAGAGGAAATATACCTACCAGTACTTGTGTTGAGAGACAGTGTGAAACCATTTAGGGGAAAACAAACTCAATACATTGATTCAACCCTCGATATCTCCAGTAAGCCAGAATAAATGTACCGTTCACCACCTCCAACTCTAACCGCCAGAGGCCACAATAGCCTGGAAGAGGGTGGTCAAAATCTATAAGGAGTTTAATGTAACAAAAAATAGGAACATATGCAAGTTTAAGAAAAAAATTAATTATTTTTCCAAAGTAAGACAACAGAGGTAAACAATTAATACATGAACCCACAAGGCAAACTGAGTAGTGTTGAAAAACATATAAATATTCGCAGTACATTTGAGGATATATTTCACAATCTCAAATTAATAGTAGTACTTGAAGAAGACTACGTTTGAAACAAAAGAGTTGTATCATAAATTATCTATTTAGACAAATTAGTCTGGAAGAGACCCATTAATGATCAAAAATCGTAAATATCATAATAAAGAGCTTGGTTAGCAAAGCAGCTAAATCACTCTTGTAGCGTCAGACTAAATAAACTGATTAAATTATTAAACCTTTGAATCCTTATTATATTAATAAAGAGCTTTAAATATAAAGTTATTTCCACTATTTGAATATAAAAGAGCTTAAAGAGCTCTTCTATACGACTAATAAGTCACCTGAATCACCCTTGTGAATTCCGACTATATTATTAAATTTTAAGATTAAATTTAAATTCAAATATCAATTATGATAAAAATAAATTTTCGCAAAGGTTTGACTTACCGACATAACTCAAACTTCTGTGGGACTATTACTTCCACCAACTTAGAAGTAATCGAGAATATTTTGACTTGTTAGTATTAAATTTTATAATAGAAAGCAAAGCATTAGAATACTGGTAATTTCTCACTAAATATATCAGTTATTGTTAAAGCTATAACTTATAAATCAACCAAAATAAATTACTTTTATTATTTCTTCAAACAAAATACGTCTACAAAATTTCATTTATAATTTTAAAGATTTTCACATTTTAATGCTCAAATAAATATTGGTAACCACAAATGCAATACAATTTATATTTAAACTAAATATTATAAGCAAGAAAAATAATCAAAAAGTGCCTACCTACAAATAAGTCTAAATATTACAAAGAGACTAGCGTCCAAGCGGCAAAAGGAAACATTAAGTGTTCCATAAAACAATTTTACTTTCCAAAATAAATCTTCTAGTGAGCAATTACTGACGCCTACACAGAACGATTTTAATCACATAATTTAACTAAGTATTCAAACACCCAAACCCATTATAGGTCGATTATATTCAAATATTTAATAAAATATAAAGAGTTTATATTTTGAAATCCTGGAGCGATTATGCCCAAGCTAAGACCAGGACCTTTCATGGCTGTGTCGGCATTAATAGTCAACCGTGTTAGCTGAGCACCAGGTTTATATAGGTCTGGTTGATGGATATAAGGAGAGGAGGGGGAATCTTAATATTAAACGTATAATACCACGTCACGAGCACGTGCTAGCAGCATGGTTCTCTTGTTAACAACCGTCATCATCTTAACACGTCATCTAGACGCGTAGACTGGAAATCTGGTGATCTGGCAGTTAAGATCTCGTGAGGTTCGTCTGTCGGCTGGCTAGGCCAATCAGCGTAGGCCTTGATCACCTCATACCGATGTTTTATCGTCCCACTTTTCCAATAAGTGTCAGTCTTCTTTTTCGAATTATTTGATGTGCACCAGTAGTGTGATGGTTATCGGTCAAAACTATAGGGTGAGTAAAGCACATATTTTAGAGACAGTAAAGTGTTGTAAATCTTTGCTATTACAATAAGTCTATCTTTATTGGTTATATTCGGGTCGGGTAGTATTAATGTAGTGTTGCTAATGTTACGTAAATGAGCCTGACATGTATTTTGCATGTTGTCCATCGATGGGGTTAAACCTTGTAAAACTGGCACAACTTATCAAGAACGTACGTTTTTAAAATGATGTTTTGATGTTTTGACTATTTATGGGCACGGCGCCCTGAATAGCATTGTGTTTTGTGTTTATTTAACGCGAGGCTCCTGTATACGGTTCTTCTTTCATACTGATAATGAATGGGGTAGCTCCGCTCGTTAGATAATAACTCATCCACCGTCCGCCAGGACTGTTATGCTTGAGTTTAATCTTGGCGACTGAAACGTGAGAGGGAAATACAGCTTAACGATCAAAGCGTGTGAGTTAAATCATGTTCGCACAGTGTGGTAGCTCTATTGGTTTGATAATGATAGTGATAATTACAATGATAGCGATAATATAAATTGTTAACGTATTATTTCTGTATAGTGGCTCTTTGAGTGTATTTTTTAAGCCTATAATAATATTTATAATTAATACATTTATTTTTTAAAAAGCTCACACGATGCAACTACTTTATCAGTCGCTTCGGTGGTTGAATGATCTAAATCGTCACGCTCTCAATAATCTAGACAACCGAATATGCGACGGGGATAACGGAGTTTGAATCTCAATCGGGTATACTGAGGGTGATTTTTTTTTTCCAAAATGGCTCTCTACTCTTCCACCATGCAAATACGGCTATTCTTCTTATAAATTAAATCTTCCTCATCCCCGACACATTAGTGTAACTGGTTAATGTGTGTACAGCCCTAACGAGTATTAAGAGGAGGTATCTTTCCTTGCCTTTCTGTGCAGATATATCTTGATTTTTTTTTATCACCACGTCTTACTTAAAGTTAAGACTTAGATAGAAAACTGAGGAATAACTATACCAACATATATAGATTTTCAATTTAATGAATTAGATAGTTTTAAAATTGGTAGATGAATTAAGTGACTTTAATATTCAAAAGATTGATTATATTTTAATTTTAATGAGCAACAAATGCCATATAAAATTTTCAATAAATTGATATAACATTATCAACTGAATTAAAACATGGTTTGATGACAAGTCTAAAATACACATATAACATATTAAAATTTAGTTACAAAACTTGGATATAGTACATTAAGGACAAAAACAAAGTTTAAAAAGCACAATGTTGTAATTCGGTTATAGATTTGAATTAGTAGGTTAGCTTCTCCCAATTAAGTTTAATAAAGTAATGAAAATGTTCTTGTTACAAGGATTTGAAGGATATAATAATTTTAATTTTAAGGTTATGTATAAAATCTAAGACATATCTTGTTCCAGTGCCATGTTTAACGGTATAAGGTGGAGCCGATCAGATTGTAACAAGTTACAAGTAACATTTCAATCAAATAGCATAATACTCACCCTCCGGCCCGGTTGGACTCCAACTTCTTCACGCCTGGCCATGACCTCCTCCCTCTAGCATACTATATAACTGACTGAAAGGAGGTGTGAACCAGCTGTCTGCAAGCGAAATAGGCCACACCCAAGAAAAACAAGTGAAGGTGGCTCCATATACTTAGCTATTATTTCTTCAGCCTGGACTGTTCTAGCGCATTCTACTAGTTTACAGAATGCTCACAATTCTTTCCACATGCTTCTCCTTCTTTTTTCTTTCCACCCCCTCTTATTTTTTTCCTCCCCTACTCTCTGTAGACATGTGATATTGTGTAGTCGCTATATATGGCGATGTTTTGTTTGTATCGGTACGCATTGTACCATCTGGCTTAGCACGAGGTGAGCGATGCTTTTTAAGCTAGGGCTTAACTACTATTTTTCAAAATTCCCTTTCGGATAATTTATGGAATTTTCAAAATTATTAATTTGGGATTATAGATTTAAATCTCTGAAATAGGATGGAAATGTTTCCTTTATTAGCGGGCTAGTATCGAGTCACGTTTCTATTGGGGAAACTTAATTTATTCCCCAATATTAAAGTAATTTCTGTTTCGCCGCTCGGTGGCTAGCGTTTGATTGCGTTCACGCGTAGGCTATGGCCATCTTGCTGATGGGTAGTTGGCGTCGTTTACCGAGTAATTAATGTTTTGTAGAATCAAATTTAATCACTTTAAATTGCATGTTGTTGTTATGAGGAGACAGAGCACTTATATATCTAGTATTGTGATTTTCAAATTTAATTACTTTAAATTACAATTTGCTGTTATGAGGAGAGTAAATTTTAGTATTGTGCTTTCCGAATTTAATTACTTTAAATTACATTTTGCTGTTATGAGTAGACAGAGCACTTAAATATTTATTAATATGCTTTGTAAATTTAGTCACCTTAAATTATATTTTGTATTTAGTATTGTACTATATGACTTTAGTAGCATTAGACTATATTATGTTGTTGCAAGACATCACCAAAGATCTACCATTATGTCTATTACTTCTGTTTCATTATAGTGCGCATAATCACCGCAAGAGGGCAGGACTCATAATAATCGGTTATGATTAATAATCTCGAGAACTTCAATTGTTTTATAGTGTGTATTGTCTTCACAATATGGCGGAGTTGTTAAAGTTTAATATTTTATGGCGTTATCCTTGAAATTTTTTTGAAGGTACATATGGTTGTCACCTGGTGTCGGGACATTTATGATTTGAGTAACTTCGAATCTTAACTTTTGAGAAGTACTTTGGCTGTTTTACCTTTTTAAATGAAATCTATTATTATTATTTCTCTTGAAATTCACAAGGTGGCGGAACTCTAGCCTCTATGCACATAATGTTAATGTTAAAAATATATATTGATTCGTTGTTTCTTCAATAAAACTATTGTTCTCTTGTGACTCCTTGACTATTATTTCTCAAAAAAAAGGGGGAGGGGGGTTTACAATATCAGATTGTGACAATTTTAACGATAGAGGCTGGAGCTATTCAGATCGGCTTGCAGCACTTTTAACGATAGAAGGTGGAGCTAGTCAGATCGGCTTGCGACACTTTTAACAATAGAAGGCGGAGCTAGTCAGATCGGCTTGCGGCACTTTTAACGATAGAAGGTGGAACTAGTCAGATCGGCTTGCAGCACTTTTAACGATAGAAGGTGGAGCTAGTCAGATCGGCTTGCAGCACTTTTAACGATAGAAGAGTGGAACTAGTCAGATCGGCTTGCAGCACTTTTAACAATAGAAGGCGGAGCTAGTCAGATCGGCTTGCGGCACTATAGGTGTTTAGAGAACAAACTAGGAGTGTTATTGAAACATTTAAAGGCCATGATTCTCTGTCACTCTCTACTCAATTACAGCCCAATTTTTACAAGAAGGGCCTTTTTTAAAATACATAAATTAGTTTGCAGCCAACGTTGATAACATTTTATTAATTTATTATTGTATATGATCTATATTACAGCTGAAGATCACATGACTTAACGTATGTGAAATTAGATCTAGTAGCTTTTCTAGCAGTCATACGGTATAGGGTAAATTCTGTGGAAATTGGACTGTAACTAACTCTCCTTGACTAACCCATAATTAGTCTGGGGCAGCCTGGATCTCAAAACCACTTATTTCCTCCTCTCCCCAGATGGACGGTATCATAGAAGGCTAAGGGATGTTTCCCTTGCAAGTGGTTCGCTCTAGACATGTGGCGTGGACAGCTTACAACTCGGAAACAACTTTTCTCATCTTATCCGACAAAGAACCGTGTCATAGGGCGAAGAGAAAAGCAGTTATTTCCCACAAGATCTCGCCACCGTGCATTCATTAATTATTAGTCCAACACACGCCCACGAACAGAAAAAAAAACCTGAACTAAGCATTATTTATTCCCCAAATTACAAACAGACTTTGAAGACAACTATGATCCCCTCCATACTTGTATGATTATCCAGGCAAGCTTCAAGGATTGTCAAAACTAATATAATAAATTAATGACACATTGGTCTGACACCTAAGCCCAGTCAGTAGCTTGTCTGTATACTGATCTATG
The DNA here is from genome assembly GCA_902141375.1 of Timema poppense. Lineage (NCBI taxonomy): Eukaryota > Metazoa > Arthropoda > Insecta > Phasmatodea > Timematidae > Timema > Timema poppense. The sequence goes on from CABFOV010000925.1 coordinate 139,384, forward strand.
GTCCCCGCTTCGATTCCTGGAATGCCGAAATATTTATCATGGGTGAAATTTTGATTTATCCTTGTCAAAGGAATGAATTAACGTCTGGTAGGCTGGGTGTTGTGTTTTTTCTAGATTTAAGTTAGTTTATAAGTCATGTGCTGATATAACCAGTCTGCTCAGGATGTGTGCGTTAAATACCTTAAATAATAATAATGATATTGATAACACGAAAATATATTAAAATTATAATATGTAAAATTAGCATGAGCACGTTGATATAAGGATTACTGCCCGGGTAAGCAGAGCTTAATAAAACTATATATGTGATATGTTCTCTCCCCCTGGTTCCTCATTTAACCAATCATGTATAGGCTCTGCTCTACATACCTCACATGAGAATGCATGTACCCTGGCATTTTTCCACTATGGTGCACTTATAAGATAGGGCCGTAGTGTAATAGGTCAAGGTAATATTGCTACATTTCAGGATAAACGGAGTGTACTTTGATATCTGGCCTATTAATATTTAGATGAATATCGATAAAAAAAAACACAAGTATAGTTCAAACTAGCTACTTTGGAAACGCTCCGCACCACGCCACTGGACAAAGGATGGTTAGATATAAAAGGATTAAATGAGAAAATAAAATGAGAAAACAATGAAAAATATTACAAATATTAGGAAGAAGAAAGAGTAGAAGGGCTTATAGGATTCTAAGTTAGGCTAAATATAACTGTAAAAATGAATACCCCCAATATATTTCCCTCTATAACCCTGACCAGTTCTAAAAATCTTAATATTCTAACCCCCACACCACCATCCAATCAGGCTTTTGATCGACCCACGTCACACCCGAATAATATTATCAGTTCGCTGCAATGAAAAGCCCATGCAATAATTACAGGCTAGTAGTAGCTCGTCTTTAACGAATTCGACAATCTTAACTTTAGAGGACCATTTCGGTAAGCAAAAAATTGAGGCGCAAACGTTAAGATCTGACGTAATAATTATTCTACAATGCGTTATTTCAAAATATGGTTCATGCCAAAATAAAGTCGAAAGATTCCAAAAAGACTATTTTTCCTAACAACTCTATAGTTTGAGTTTTATTAATACTAATAAATATTCGATAATGTTATAACTTATTTCTAACGAATTTTCAAGCATATTAACGGGGCTAATGAAACTTGGAATGATGCTCTAGACGCAGTGTTCCTCTAACAAATAGTCTACGGTAATTATTTGTTAGGCTCACGACATACAAATTGTAAGATATTTAAGAACTAACAGCAAAATTTCCTCTTTACCTTGAGATAATAAGTTTCTCAGTATTATTTCCCCTCTTTCTCATTGACATTACCAAATGTGGTTGTAGGTGAAATAGTGCGAAGGGGAGTATAAACCTAGACATAATAGAAAAGTAAGTTACAGGAAAAAATACAGACCATTGAAGTTTAAGCCGTGTGACCTGACAACGATTTATTATACCTTCCCGTTAACTAAGGTGGCCGCCTTAAATCTAGGATTTTACATATTAAAACAATCCAAATTTGCAGCTAATAAATTACTGTCCTGCTCTAAAAATTGGAAAACACGCTACCGACAGATCTAATGGGCTGAACTTTCCCTGGAATAGTATTATTACTACCAGTAATATTTATAATACAAGAGGCAATTTTGGGTTTAACATTAACTGAAAACCTACAGTCAAGAGAAGCATATTGGCAACTAAACCAATTTCAATGAAAACTACAACCACCTATAATGAATACAAGGGCTTTGAGTGAATTATACTGATTATCGGGAAGCTTTCATGAGTTGTTGGAAATAATAGATGAACCCTCTTTGAAACTAACTAACAGAATCACGGCGCATTTAAATGACCAACGAGTTCAATTGTTCATTTAAACAACGTTGACCCGCATAAGATAAAACGTATCAACCAAGCTTGGGGGATTACTTTATGTAAAAAGAATACATCTATTGTTTAGTCATCGATACTAAAATTTACATTTTAAAAATGTGAATCCTCTATCGAATAGATGTGAAAAATTAACAGATGTCTTGTGTTTTGTGGTTAATCTATCAAATTAAATTATATAGAAGGCAAACGGTTCGAACGCCGTAGTCAGATCCAGTTAGATCTGGTTATATCAGAAGTAGTTGGATGAAAATTGTTCCTATTGACATTTTATTTCCCTACGCAATCACATGTTGGTGCATTATTTAAATACCCACCCGGTCCATTGTGCTACCTCAAACTATACGGTAGTATGTGCTAATAATACTAGGAGTGAAATAACTAACACAGCTGATTTTATATATTTGTGGACATAATGTGTATTAATTTATTATGTGGCAGGATTCGGGAGGAAGAAACATGGGAAATAAAAACTTGTTCTTTGCCGTCAACATTGATAACATCTTACTATGTTATTAGTGTTATTTCAGGTAATATATATCCAAAGTGACAGATGCAGATGGCATAATTTGACCTATGAATAAGTAAAAAAAGATACAATATTTTTTCTAGCTGTCGGATAAGGCTTAACATAAAAATTAAAATGTACAATATACATTTTACTAATGTTACAATCTGTATATTATCAATTTTACAAAATTATTCAGTGTATGTACCATACGTTTTTTATAATTATTGTGACTATAATTATGAACAAAAATAATAATCAAACTGTAGTTTTGTTAGTACTCCTTTCTGTCAAGTTTGAATAAAATGTTTATGTCTCACTATTATTACAAATATATTATGTTTAATAGGATCATGTTATCAATCATAAATCTCCGGATACCTTTTACTCTTTATGTTACTTCTATAAATACCATTCCTTAATCATCCTCCTGTTCCTTGCATTTAAAAAATTAAAATTGTTATTATATGTTAAACAAATATTACTAATAAATATTCACAGTATAGATTATTTACCCACATCGGTGGTGGGTGCTGATGTTGGGGAGATAAAGGTTTGAATCCCGCTCAGCTGTACTGAGGTTGGTTTATTATAAATGGTTTCTCATACTTCCTCTACGCAAATGCTGGTACACTTCCTCCAGAATAATACATTTATCATTCCTATTCCATTAGCGCAGATAAAGTATCTTCATAAGTAGAATGTTTGTCTACAAAAAACCTGCTCTTTATGAGGAGAGCACCAAATTTAGCATACATCAAGTCCACGCATATTGTCAACGTTTTAGAAAGGGAGCCACACGAAACCCATCCTCCCAACAAAATGGCGGTAAAATTTCAAAAAATGGTCACCATAAAATTTAAAATAATTTAATTGTTTCAAAATATGTAAGTTAAGTGTCTGATTAATTATATGATTTTAGGGACGAGGAATCTTTTTTTATAAATAAAAGGCTCAAAAACGTTGTCAGAAGTCCATAGGACAAGATATCCAACATGGCGACCAGAACGTTCACTGTGTGGTTATTATAATGTGATAGATTTGTTTCTTTTCCTTCTGAAGTATTTTACGAAAAGTATTCAATAGCATTTGATAAATTTTATGTTGTATGAAGGTAAGATCTAGCTCCTAATTAGTGGGTGTAATAAATAAAATGGAGGACATTTTTAATGAAACTTTACAAAAATGTTTAAATTAATTATTTATTTTTTTGTGAAATAGCATTACTACACATATGCAAACTGACAATCGTAAGGTACAATATTTGAAAAGAATTGAAAAATATTTGTTGACGTGCATTATAGTCTCCGATCAAAAACCATGTTTTCCACATCACCTATGACCACATCATCTATGAACATATCATTTATCACCATATAATCTATGAGCATATCATCCGGAGCACCTTTTCCCCGTGTATTCTTGATTGAAAACAAAGGGGAAAATCATCACACATTACATCATTGGTATTAAAAGAAATTTATCAGCACTATCATTTGTGAAATCAATTACATTAGTTTGATTGAGACTGAATACATAGAACCCACCTGGTCTTGTTGGTGCAGTTATTGCAATTTACATACATGAGTAACACACATTCTACCAGGGAGCATCTGCAGATGCAGTTTGAACAGCATATTGCTTTGCATCTGCACTTTACAAGATCACGACAGCCCTACCATATTGTAGGAAGAGAAATCAACCTCACCAGCCAGTTTAAACCATCTTTCATCCATCCTCAATTATCTTGACTAGGGATTCTCTCATGTTGGTTCATGCAATGTACCTCAAATGTGGCCACCCTGATAAACAGCTATCAAAGAATGCTGTCGGAGTGCTTTTGATGTTGGAAGGAGTCTGTCAAACAGTTTTTCTTCAGAAGCCGAAAGCATATGTCATGTCTTATCCAGAGACATGCCCAATTATTTCTTATGGCACATTCAGACTAAAATATTGTTCTAGCTCATGGATCACATCCATTTGCATTTTTGAAAGTGGAGATGAAATGGAATCAAATGCAGAAGTAGCCTTATCGTAGCACTTTCATGTGTTCCAAGCACTGAGTTTTCCATGGAATGCAAATGTCGAAACTGCATCACACCCTGTGAACGCGTGGAGGCCACTTGGAGTGACAGATCTCTATGCACCAAGCGCCAGAGCTCAGGGGTGAGTTGGAATGTATCTTTGTTTCCGACCAAAGTTAATTGAAATCCACAGTAGTTTAAGGCCCAAAGAAGAAAGACTTGGCAAGGACCAAAATATCAGTATCAATGGTTCTTATGAGAATAGTCTTGGCCCCATGGATGACTGCATCTCTTGTCTGCACTATAATACATCCATCTGCCTCCTCTAAGGAAGGGCAAGTAAGTCCAACAAGAGGTGTTGAAGCAGTTTCAGAACTGACATATTTATCGAGTTAATAGCCTGAACAGGAATTTAGACGCGACGAAAAGAATACAGCCTGGTTCGGTGGCCTCTTGGTCTAAGGCAAGACTGCCAATCCCGCACCCGTGGGCCCTTTCTCATACGCCCACCAAGATATTCATACTAAACTTTAGTTCCCATTGAAAATTAAAAATAGACCCAATATATTAACACATTTCCCAAACATGTCAATAATTGCAAGAAATTGTTGTTTTGATATCATATTGTGTGTTGGACACGTAGTTGGGCCATGTATCCAATATAAGATTTGCACAATTTCGTGAAATTGAGCTAATAATATTTTTAATTCATTTAATATCGTGTACATTTGTCTCATTGCCAAAGATATTAATAAAATGTACGAAACGAATGTTGAATTATAATCAGAAAATTTAGAACCACATGACAACTTATCCTTCAAGGCTTTCCATACAGACAACAATTTCTGGAAACTAGTAGACCACACAAAATATCCTTTGCTGCATATCATATTTAGATCATCTTTTCTGTGCGAATCAGCATTCTCGAAAGTAAAATTTGTGAAGACGAAATATTGATCTCACCTTTCAGATGCCAATCCAAGGGACTGTTTAAGAACTGCAGTTTCAAATTATGATCCGGGCTTTAAAAATATATTTAGTGAAATATGGTTCCAATAGTTGGATTAAAAATTACATGTTAACATTTTTTTTCTGAATGTTTCATTAAATAATATTTTCTTTGTAAGATAGTGTGAACTAATGTATTGCCAAAATAAATAATTTATATTAACCTACCTAGCTGGAAAACTAAAATAAATAAATGTATAAACCCCCACGAAAAAGTAAAGAAATTATGATGCGCCCTGGGTAACATAAAAGCTGGCGACCACTGATCTAAAGCGTCCCTATAGTAATAAACTAAGTTGTTGCTGACGGGAAGATCGGGGTTTGAATCTCATTCGGGTGTGTTGAGAGTGGTTTTTCCCTAAAGTGTTTTTCCATTTTCCCCTCGTGCAAATGAAGGTACGCTTCCTCTCAATTCAACATTCCTCATTCCAAACACACTAACATATATTATAATATAGTATAGTATAATACAGTATAGCCTCAGGTACTAAAAAAACAGTGCTTAAATTCTTTTTAAACAATAACTCACATACATAGAGATTATTTATCTTTGTTAACTTTATTTCATTAAATTTATTTGAGGTATTTAACGTGCGCTTTCTGAACCGACTGATTATATCAGCACGTGAACTATAAAATAATTTGATATTGAACAGACACAATATCCAGCCCCCAATCGTTAATTCATCACTGTGAAAGGGGAAACTCATATTTCACCAATGATACTTTTTGTCCATGCTAGGAATCGAACTAGGAGCCCTCAACTCCCTATACAAGCACGATCTCTACTGAACTAAGATATCGGACCTCAGTTAATTGCGTAGCCTAGTAGTTCCAAGGTATGCCATAGATAATTTATTTTAAATTGAGCCACAGCCTGGCTACGTGCACAAAATATAAGTAATTAATAATTTCTGTCTGATAGCACTCCTCTTGAACTATCTTCAACACAAATCCTTCTTAAGGCTCTCAACCTTAATGCAGGCCTTCAATTTAAACCAGTGCTTCATCGCTCCTGGTTAGAAACTTTATTAAGTCCACTCCTTCATCATAATTATATTCCAAACAGATTTCTATATGGGCTTACAACGCTATAAGAAAACTCTTTTTATTTTATTTTTTGTGATATTTAAACAGTGTTAAAAAAGTAAGAGATGATGACATTTTTAAAAGCCTTAAAAATAGAGAAAAAATTCCCAAAAAACTGAATGTATTCTTTAAAAAAAATCATCCTAAACGTTTACATGGCTTACACTGCGACATGACAAATGGTAATTATTAATTAATATAGCCTGCGTTCCCTTTTAAAACACAATATAAAATATGTTTTCTCTCTGAAAAATACTCAATTATGAATATGTTACGCTCAAGGTCCAAATATCTTTACAATTATCGATCGTTGTGCTTTATTTACGCCGCCATTGGATATTGCTGAGTTTGGTCGGTCCAAATTGACAACAACCAAGCCTCCGCACGGTGTTAATTTCCCGTATCAGGAATTCAACGATCCGGAAATAGGCCCAGGTTAGTGCTGTTAATATCATCCATGGGTAGTTCAAGATATGTATTGTACAAAATTGAAGGGAGCCATTGTGTAACCTTTGAACAACTTGAAGATTGTGTAGATAGCATATAGGTTGGTAGAGAATTTAATCAAATATATTAACTCCTTAGCAATACATCATTCTAAGGCAACCTTCCGTTATGAATACTGTTTAACAAAGAAGGTGAAAAAACTTGTGGTTTCATTTAATCTGTCAATAAACGTCCATTGAATTTAAAATATAATCAATAAACTGGTTCCGGGCTTTAGGCAGTGTGTTGTATTGATATTAATATTATTACTAACAAAATTAAATAAATGGATGTATTATGGTTTATATCACTCAAATATTGTGCAAACATCTTAAGCTCAAATAATTACAAGAAATTAAGTAAAAACTTCATTACGTCAGTCTGCGAGTGAACCATAACGACTGAGTAGCAGCCGTCTGTTGGTGAAGATAGTGCTAACATTTATGAATAGATGGTGTCGTGTGGTCAGCACAACAAGCTCTCCAACCGTTAATATGAAATCACAAAATATATTAAATTGTATTATCTTCTCAAACAAATACAAAAAAACTGCTATAAAATAAATTTTTGAGTGAATTATAATAATTCCTTTGTATGTTATTAATTTAACGCTAACCCAACCTGAGAAAACCTAAACTTTGATGCAGCTACTAATTGAAGTCTGGGTTTTGCTAGGTGAGGTGTTAATGTGTAATGGTAGGGTGATTGTGAGATGAAATGGAGGACCTACAGTTTAACGTGGAATCCGAACCACGGTGGAGGC
>CABFOV010000926.1:0-15565 GCA_902141375.1 Timema poppense
TGGTCGGTACGTGTTGGAACTTGCTCTCGTGCTCCCCTTCAGGGAGCATTAGGGCATGCCTTTTGTTCTCGGTTCTCGGTTTAGAGCGGCCGGTGCGAGTGCGGAGGAAAGATACAAGGCTGCCTGAGCAGTGAGGTACAACAACGTAGATTGGGAAAACGATCGTTGCCACATAGGTCCAGGTGAACCCCCCAAGAGAAGCGAGCAGCAGTCCCAGGACTACAAAATGTTAAGTCGATGGTAGAGGATAAACCACTAAAGGTGGAGAAGTATGTTGGGGTCCCGGTGTTTAGTAGCACCAGTTCATCTGAGACAAGAATATCCTCTACCATCATCCTACGAGCATCTGTAAAATTAGACCACCACACTAGGTTATGAACGTTAAAATACCCCAAGATGATATAGGGGGCGGTAAGTTGTGCCAAGAGGGCCTCTAGGATTATCTTGGTTGCACGTTTCTCTGGTGGGAGGTAGATGCAGCACACTGTCACCTACATAACTAGGGAGATTCTGACAGCGATCACTTGGAGATCAGAAACAATATTTATATATTTATTAAATATATCACTACGTACGAATATAGCCACACCTCTGCTTTCCCGATCAGATAAAGCTTGTCTGTAACATACACATTGTACCCACGAAGCAGCGGGCTATCAGCAGGGCGGAAGTGGGTCTCCTGCAAACATAAGATGAAAGGATGCAGTAAAGAAAGAAGTAATCCAATTTCCTCTACATGAGTATAGAAACCCCTACCATTCCACTGTAGTAGCAACATTATTTATTCATATATTTTAGTTTAATCCACGCAATCCATAGCAATATCTCTTAAAAAGATAAATTAAGTTAGGCACTTTTTAGGTCCACGTGCCTGACTGAGTCTTTACTGGACCTTTCTCTTTAGAAGAGAGATTGAGGTACCGTGTCCTTGCGTGAAGGTTTGGACACGGCCTTCATCACCTTTTTATTAGTTTTAGTCTCAGTGGTCCTTCCCCGAGCTTTCTTCAGGGCATCAGTGGGATTCGTATTTGCATCTTCACCTGTTATGCCCTTCAAATCTGCTTCTGGGTTCCCAGAGGGAATAATGGGCGGTTCAACAACGGCTATAGGTAATTTACTTACCTGGGATGGGCCCGAAGTGGTATCCTTCAGGGTGTTCCAGTGGTTTAAAATGTGACTTACTAAATATTTAATATTAAGTGATCAATTATGATAAAGTGAGGTGAACTAACCTCCCTTCCAACCATTACAAGACCAAAGGACCCCAGGTAAGACAGGTAAGATTCTTGTCAATTTGATATTGGGAGTGAGTTATCTTTAGGTGGTAGGTGTTTTCGTCCCGCCGTTAGATGTTTATCGCGTTCTAATAAATGTGTACTTAGGTCCTTGTGCTTGACTAATCTGCAAAAAGAAATACTTATTGAAGGCATTTTACATTATTTCTTACATTTTAAACTCATTATAACGTGCACTTTATTAACCGACTAATTATATCAGTGTATGAATTACAAACTAGCTTACTCCATAACAGTCACACGAGACCCCCAGCTGCCACATCGTCACTGCGAGAGGAAAATCACAATTTTATCATTGATAAAAATGTATCGAACGTGAAGGGAATCGAACCAAATACTCTTTATTCAGACTGAGACTAAATAAAACAATCATTATCAAATTATTTAAATACAATTAATACCAAATAATTTAAAGGAAGCTATATACTTTAGTATACATAATATATTGTTTAATGAAGACATAGAAAAGTAAAATAAATTCTACTTTTTTCACTAATAGTGAGGTCGAAGTTCAAATCTTATTCGATTTAATTGGGAGAGGATTTAATCCTACCTATAGATTAAAACGGTAAAACGCACTTGTTTTAAATTGTGATAAAATCAAATCTATCAACAAGATATCTGTATTCCTATAGTTAATTTTGTGTTGGTTCCCCTCGGGGCCAACTTCCAGAATTTATAGGCCATAAGCCCTCACTTTTTTAAGGCACCTCTTTTTTGTAGAGTACGTGTCTTTAAAATATTTTTTATGGACTGCAACATTTGAAAAATGTTAAATTAGCTATTTGGGGTTTGGGAGTTGAGGTTATAAAGAACTAGTTGATAAAATAAAATACCTTAAACTCGCAATTTTATAAGAATGTGAGAATATATCAAAACCATTTTTAGTGTTATTTTGTTTTCTCTCATTGAAAGTAAACGTAAAGTTTAAATCTTTGTTCTTACCAGTTACAGAATCTTTAAGGGTGTCGACTTCTTAAAAATTCATTACAAGTAATCAATTATGAATAATAGATTGGGGTAAAATAACCCCTCTTCATCTCCTCCCAGATCGAATGACCCCGGGGGAAGTTAATATTGTTGGCATTATGATTTATTTTTTTCAAAGCAAGGGTGTATTATCGTCCTTATAAATGAGTATCAAATTATCTGTAGGAGGTTACTCTAGTAAATATATTTTAATATGGACTAAAATGTATTTTAAGTATCTTCAAATAATATCATTGAAAACTAAAATATAGGCAGATATGACTTTTTTTCGGTGACAGTGAAGTTGAGATTACAATCTTGTTTTTTAAAATCAACAATCAGTAAATTTGAACCTGTTCATCTATTGTCTGTCCCCCAATGGTCAGTTGAATCCTTAGTAACAGGTGTCAAATCTCATATTTCCTATTTTTAATGTGACATTTATTTTTAATGTAAATAAATCATTATTGAGTATAAAGTTGGTCAAGAAAGGCTATGTATTTCAGTCGTCTTTTTGACAATAGCTTTTAGCAGCATAGAGAAAGAATATAGGCCTATTAGAATAGTGATAATTTCCTTTATAATAGCAGTGATTTACACATTTCTTATAATGTTGGTCAAATTAACTTTTATTTTGGACTTGCATTATGTGAACGTGAATATCACATCATTATTTCTATGAATTATATATCAAGGGTCGGGAATGTGTGGCTTAGGAGCCAAATGAGGCTCCTAGTAAGAAAATGGTGGCTCTTTTCATCAGATGTAGTTCCTTAAATATACAAATATAATCTGTTCTTATATAATTATGTTTTCCAACCTTCAAGGTGACATTCGTAACAATGACTCATTCATAGCTATTACTACTGTTACAGCTCGCTGCATAACATTTGACTCAGATCCTTAAAATCATCCAAAATCAATACTCGATATAATAAACATGCATAAATGATACTTAGTCATCCTTTTGGGGTAAGAACTAGTTGCCTAGCAAATTTCAACTTCCTACTAGGCCTTATGCTTTTTGAGATATATATCTGGACAAAAGATCTCAACTGACAATTATTACTATAGGGGTGAGTCATAAAATAGAAGACATATTGACCTATTTTTAATCTTACTATTTTATTACATATAAATTTTAACCAACTGTAACAAAGATCACGGAATGTAAAATAAATAGCGCCGCAGAATATGATTGTAAGACGCATAATCTGCAAAATTAATGCTGTGAAATTTAAATCGAAAAAAATATAATTTAGAACTAATTCCAGAAATATTGCTTATTTAACTCCGACGTAGGCAATGTTCTATTATAAGATTAAAAAAATGCTATCAAACAAAGAGCTTTCACAGAGAATAAATAGATAAAAAACATAAATAATAATACTTATTATTATAATAATAAAAAACATTAATCCCCAGAGTAGTAATGTTTGTAATTTTTTTTAGGTCTACCCGTCATTAATAGTATTTGTTTAGTGATTTTAATATTATAATAAATAGGCATAAACTATTAAAATAATAAATGCAAAGGAAGGTTCAATCACTATACAAATCAATACAAATAGACAAATATTTTACCAAGCTACATTATATATTAAAGGTGTTATAAGCATGGCAATATTTTTCTATTGACCACACTAGGTAAAGGTCCCAGGAAGGTGAGCGGGAGGGAGGTTGTGCGCGAAGGAGGGGAGGGGGGGCAAGTACATAATTGATGGCTAAAACGAATCTCTGCTCAGGCAAAACAAGTAAAATTAAAATAATAAAAGTGCTAATAAATAATAATTTTAAAAGAACAGAGCCTACGTTGTTGTCCTATAATGATCACTAACAGAATATAATTTAAAAAATTAGTAAACATTACAATAATTATTTTTTATAATATATAAAAAAAACACATTCTAACTTAGTGAAAGATATGAAACAACAACAAAGTTTGAATTTTCTATATGGATCATAGCGTTATTTAATACCACTATAAATTAAAAATAAAATAAAAATAAAATTACTACAAACATGATTAAAATGATAGCTTTCTTTTAACAGAGTAAATGTTTATCTGTTTAAAAATCGTTTATACGATTATAATGAAATATTGATACGCTCAACTGTGGCAAGTTAATAAAAAAAACTTTACTTCTCACAGTTAATAGTTTAAGGAACACAATGTGATTAACTCTATCAGTTAAAACGCTAAACTCTATTACTGCCACTTTTTAAAATTTAAAACAAGCAGACACTACTATTATGAGCGAAAACATTGTTTCATATTAAATATCCCAATTAACTATCACCCCTTAGTAATGACTTTGACAACCATACGATTATATATAAGCAAATGTTAAGTTGGAGCAATGTGTTGAGCTGTAGGATATACAGTACATAGTTTCAGTCTTTCAGATTAATCTCATGGATTGGTTAAGATAAAAACAACTTTGTAAGCCCATGTGAGATTATCAACATTGTCTAAGCTTGTATAAAGTTAAATGTGACCAAATAATTGACACAAAAATATTATTTATAATATTGTATTTAAAAACAAAAATGGTTTTGATTGGATCTTTACCTGACCAAGGAAACCAAAATAGATATCGTAGGTAGTAAACACTTACCCTCCCTCACAACAATCAAGTGCATAGAAGTGGTGATCTCTTTCACATTTCACATCTCATTTTCACAAAGTAAGACAACATAAAGGTAGGTAGGTAGACATTGGCTTCCTGACAACATTAACTCGCATAGGAGCGGTGTTTATATGGTGCTTTATTAGTTATTGCATATTAAATGCTCTTATATTGATCATGACATTCACTGTAATGGAAGTTATTCTTTATCAGAACTTTATCGCACATATTTACACTTAAATACTGTTAAACATTCATTTTTAATCAATTTAATATTATTTTTAAACATGAACTATAATATTGTATAATTGTGTGATGTATTTGTCATTAGGCTAGAGATTATCATTAGTAGATAGCAAATTTGCTTTAAATTTGTAGCATTAACAATGAAATTCGAACTCCCATAATAAATAATTTGCTATAAAAGATGGACGTTTTAAGTGTATCAACGTTACTAAGACCGCCAAGTGAACCCTTATATCAAAAATCTGCGAAAAGAAGAAAACATTTTACAGTACCGCAATTTGGGCAATACTCTCCTCTGTTACTAATGACATGCCCTCTGCTTCCCATTCCCTATTCCAAGCTGTCACTGGACCGACAGAGAGAGATTATTTGTTGCTGCTTTCGAGTGAGTAAAGAAAAGGGATTGTTGAGAGAATGAAAATTTGGGGTATTCCGGTGGAAGAAGGTGGTTGGGGAGGTGGGTGGGGAAGGGGAGAGGAGATAGTACACAAAAATCATGTAAGAGTTCGCTAAGAAAAAAAATCATTACAAAGGGTTATATAAAAATGTAATAATAAATATTAAATATTTTATAAAGTAATAAGGCGATCATATTGTAATATTTACAAGATCATATATATATATATATATATATATAGTTTTTGAGATATCTACTTATCTAATTCCTTTGATTAAAAAGTCAATTTGATCAGATTAAAAAGTATTAAAAATTTAAAAAAATATTTTTGAATGTATAACACAGCCAGAATCTGTTATTTGGAGGCAACAGTTCAATTTCTTAAAAAAGTTGCGAGACTTCAACACCCTTAAGATGACCAGGGGAGGCTCCCCAAGGACCCGGGGGTGGGAGTGGGTTTCACCGAGGAGGACTTGGGGGTGTTCCTCGAAGGGAACTCAGAGGTGTTTCCCTAAGACTACAAAGGGGAGGACCCCGAGGAGATCCCCTCGGTGGTACCGGTAATCGAAGCCCCCTCTGGGAAGGTGTTCCCTCCCATTAAATTCCTGCTCCACCTGAGTTGGCTCGGACGGTATGACTATGAGTGTCTCGAGTAGAAACCAATGGAATAGGTCGCGTAGAGGTCTTAGATATATTAACTGCACAATGGCAGTTAGGACAATTGATGTTCTCGATAACAATCTGGCTATATGATGTTGAAATACCGGAGTTTGACTAGATACACATTCCTTGCGTGCTTGGGCATAAGATATCTTCTTTTCTGTTTGAATCTTAAAGATTTTTTTTTTACTGCCTTCCATTTCGGACAAGCCCAAGACCAGGCAGAGTGCGGACCTTTGCAGTTAACACAGAACTTAAGATACTTACACGGTGCATCGTGAGCCTCCTGTCCACAATCCGAACAGGTTGGTTTACGGCCCTGGGAAGGGCTGGGTAGTGAGAAGGCAGCAAGCAGGGTTTGGCAGTACAGTACCAGCGGGCAGTAAGTTGTCAGTTTTTACAACACAGTTGACCATGCCATTTGGGGACAGCCTGCAAAATATTCGGAACGTAAACCCAGGGTGATCCAAGTTGTTGCTACCGCATAGGCCCCATTAACTCTCCCAATGAGGAGCCAGCCTCATACGACGTGAGACATGACAACCTTTGCATGGATCATCTACAGGAGATTAGGTCATCGCTGCATGTGGATATAGGAAAGTTATACTTTTACTATCTTAAACCCTCATGAACGTAACCGATCGTTTCTCGAAGTAGAGTAACAGGTTATTGTTAGATTAGGGCTCCCTTCTACTAAGATATTACAACCAGCGCACTTTCACGATATAGCCCCTCAAAACCCCCTTGTTTCGAAAATTACCCTCTCCCCTTCCATTCCAAAATAAGGTTCCTCTACTACTGTTCTTACTTTATACTTAGCTCTACTAGTTAAAACAAGAAGCTATTTGTATCACCTTACTTATCCTAACAACTTAACCTAATTTCCCCCTGGGGGGAAATAATTTAGTTTCCTCACAGCCATTACTGGCACAAGAGCATGTAAATAATACAACAAGACAATTAAAGAACATACCGGTTTATTTAGTTCATAATTTACACATAAGCTGAGATGCCGGTTTTACTAAAAGTAATGATTATATTATACTAGTTGACCTTAAACAACGAAAAAAGAAGAAGATAAATTCCCACTTTTAATTTTTTTTTACATATAATATGTATATATTAAAATACCAATATGTGTTATATAATTTTTTTTATAACTAGTTATATAATAATTGTACAAGTTAGCCTTCAAAACGACCGCTTATAAATATCTGGTCTATAGAATATTCGCACTCATTTACTTTTTTCAAGCTTTGCTACGAGCTGCTGTGTTTCAAACTACCGAGGTAAATTTTTTATTATAATTATAATATGTTTTTGTCTATTGACAACAAAAGGGAAGAATCAGATTTGAAAGATCCGGGGGTGGACTGGGCCAACGGTGAGCCGGTTTGGTTTGGGCCACTGCAAATATTTAAAACTAAAATACATTCAACTCAAAATTATTGTTTGATTAAATTTTAATCAAAAATTTATGTGAGTGGGGATTTACAGAGTACATCATTTGTGAAGAGACATGATGACATTAAATGTAAAACTGTTACCAACTTTTTTTGTTTCTTGTTGTTGTTTATAAACAGTTTGTTAAGCAAGCGTAAAAACATTGGTTAAGTGGATGGTGACAGTTACTGGCTTTGTAATCTACACATGAAGCTATTATTGTCTAACAATTTAGGCACATGTCCGAAGGAACTGATCTTGGAACCCACCAGTCCACCCCTGGAAATATGTAAAGTTGCGCTGTTCTAAAATATAAAATAACGAGCTGCCTAGCTATTAGTGAGTGATATATTGGCCCCAGAGACAACATCATTTTCAATTGTTCAGTAATTGTGATGTAGATTGCATTCTGGGAGAACGTTAACTTGATTATTTATCATTAATTAAATTCTATGAGTATAGCTTAGCGGATAAATCTTCACGTTTATCCTATTCCGTTTAATAAACCAGTTTGCTGCTTAAAAGTACCTCAGAGCTACAACTCTACTAGTCCCCTTCTAAAGTCAGAGTTTCATATGAAGGACCTTGCCTGAAAGTTATAAACTATACTAGATCTACTTTAATGTATTCATACGTCAAGCCATATGATTTGAAGCTGTCACTTTTGATAGATATTAGCAATACTTATACAATCACACTGATATCAAGGCTATCAAAGTAAAGCTACCAGGGACTATGTAAAACTAGTCCCTGCCGCCATTCTCATGTTAAAATACATGTTTACAAATAGGCTATGATTGGGCTGACAGCAAGCTGGGTATTAAAAGGTTAAATGTTGATAAAATAAAAAGGAAACATTATTGAGTGTAGGAAGAGTGGGTAAAGGGGCAAGTCTTTGAGATCAGCAATCAGCAAAACCTTTCAACTCGAAACTATTTGAATCGAGGTTCCGAATGCACATGCCAAATGAGTCTGCAAATAAAGATGAATTAAAGGGAGAATTCAGCCAAGGAGAGGAGAGGGTAATTCTAGTTATCAACCCCCAGCTAAGAAAATATAAACGGTGGCAGTTAGAGAACAGCGGACCTGGTGACATGGAGCCTACATGCTATAAATTATGTGAAGAGTAAATTCAAAGTTTTGTTAGTTTAATGTATAGGGCAGACTTGTGATGATTGGTAATATTCGTACACTTATCCCAAATTATAAATATTAATTGCTAAGCTATCAATATTAATTCCACTAGATGAACAAAACCATCTATTCTGTATCAGTTTTCGGAAGAAAAAACTTTATCAAACACAAATATATTTTAGGGTTGTTGCAATGGATAATTTTGTTATATTATTGTTATTATTAGTTTATTGGTATTGTTACTATCTATCAAAAGTGAAATCTACAGATCATATGACTTGACGTATACATATGTGAATATAGTTTTTGTAATTTTTGTAGCCGTAAACAAGTTGTATTCCTCTCTGAATCTGACAATATACAAGATTGTCGAAAGAGCTGCAAACTAGTGAGGTTATGTATGGTCATGTGGTGCAATTTGACTATGTAGGCTGGGGTGGTCTTACCTTTCCTCTAAGCAATAATTTTTTAAACCTCCGCCTCTATTGTAGAGATACTAAATCAGCACTAAAATCACCCAGACTAGACATAACTTTACGTTACAAGTGCTCAATACAGATTTTCATACCTTAAAAGAGAGAGCGCTGTGTAAATTTCTATATTATAGAAAAATATAGGCCTATATATATGACCACGTGGTCAGAGTTTCTGGCTACAGATCCATATTGTGAAGATTTATTAAAATAATCTTTAATATAACTTTAATAATAATGAGGATGTGTATTTTAATATGAAAGTAGGGGATGTATATATACATCAAGTATTTATCTATTTATTAACTTTAAGTCCAGTGACGTCATAAAAAATACATAAAATAGGTTATAAATGAATGGTGGACTTGCTTATATCTAAAATGAATAACGTATTTGGGTTCACAACCAACATTTACCTTGCACAACAAGAAAAAATATTATCTCAGGGTAAAACTTAAAATAACAATAATAGCGCATAAAATTGAACATGGAACTCTCTCAGGACCTCTGGGTCATGTTGGGAAAAAATATACTTTTACTGTTTAAATTGACCTATTGAACAAGTAAATATTTAATGAAACAATTTGAAATCCTTAAATATATATACTAAAAACATTTATAGTTAATTTCCTCAATGAGGTTGGTCGTTGGACACTAAAACAATAAATACTAAATAAGGTCATTGCATTTGTCGAAGTCATTACTCTGGCAAAAAGTTTCTTTTCCTAAGTAAATTGTGGGAACAGAATATTACGCTTAAAAGAAAATTCTACTGTTGGTGTATTAAGTTGAAATTAGTATTATTCTTTGATTTTGGAGCAATAAATTTTAAAAGGCGAGTAAATAGTCGAGATTTTAGTAGAAGACAAAAGATGAACTACAACTAGAATTTAGGTTGATATCACCTCATGTGAATGGAGTCTAATGGTGTCTTCTACGTTGAAACTGTTACTGGATCAGACAAACTCACTTGTCATAGCCGTGGTCTGGAGGTAATTAAAGCTGTCCCAAGTACCATCTTTTCCTGCCGTTTGTAACGCTTTTGGTGTAATTTTCACTAATAAAACCTGCCATTATCACTATGATTTATTCCAATGAACTTTTTTTTACAAGTTCGCGTCCTTTTGGATCCAAAATTCCAAGCCTCGCTTCTTCTTACCTCTTTCCCCTCTTCCACTGCTAGAGTCCATTTCTTTCTGCCTTGTATAGTGCGGCCATTATGAGTCTCTTAGAAGACGTGAAAAAAACTGATCAGGATGGATTTAAAACGTGGACGAAATATCTGGACAGAACCTCGGTGAATTTTTTTTTCTTGATCTGATAAAAAAAAAGTATTGTTATTAGGCGTCTCCTTCGACGCAATGCAGTGTCCGTTGAAAACAATAAATTTAAAATGAATATGTCAAGAGTTAATTAAATAAATTATGTCCTCTGGCCGCATGAAGTGCTAGTCGCGCCAAAATAAGTTTAAACTAAATAAAAATATAAACCGGCAGAATTAAAATTCTTACAATATGTACCGGGTTAGATCCACGTTATTTCCAGAATATATCTGTGAGACAGTGGGTCTGGAATGGGGTCAAACTCAGCCTCGTGAGAAATGAGGAGAAACTTGAATAAAATAGCACCTCCGATTAAGAAAACTGAGATTAGAGCTAAGGCTACATGAGCTGAATGTGACGGAAAATTGGAATGTATGCTTAACTCCTGCCATTTTTAGTCGTGTTGTGGAAGCCATGGAAGAACAATGTGTGACCTGTTCCAGTTCGAGCTTCACTTGATCCCGAATAATAACTTTATTTGATTGAGTGATTAAATCAGTTAGCATACATATCACATCAGTTTAACACAACAAAGCCCAATAAACCCCCTACTTCAAATAACAATAAACCCGAAGTGTTTTGTTTTTTAAATAACCCTGATTTTTTTCTAACCTTGGTGTAAATCTAAATTCCCACGTGAACTGCTTGATGGTTGGAATCAGAACAAAGTTCAGAAGCTACAGAATATTTCCGGAGACGCCCGAATTGTCATGTATATTCGGATGTTGGTGGCTACACGTTCCGCAACGCACCATAAAAGTGCTGATAAATACTCTCTCGACGATTAGTCCACGCTGGTGCAAGTCGGGTCCGCGTAGCCATACCTTAAACGCCTAAGGCCTATTCTATACTAGCAGCTTAAAATGCTAGCAACCGCACCTTTGAATGAAATCCTTGTTATCAAGTTTATAAGTTTTCGTCTAGACCAGCGTTTTGACCGCTACCTCGGGAGGCGTTAAACCCGCCTAGCGGTAGAAAGGCGAATCAAACTACACCAGGTGTTAACAGACAGTTGTGCCTCAATGTCTCAACAAGTCTTTCAGCAGGAATAATAAGTACTCTCCCTTCTTCCTCAAGATGGTATCACGTTTTACAATATTTTCACTCACTAAACCAAGTCGTTCATCAAATGAAACCACATACATTCTATAGTACATAAAGAATTTTATGAGTACATTTTGTGATCCATAAACATGATATGAAACTGTCTTGTTGAGAGACGGTTCGATAATGTTGGGTGAGTCCACCCACCTCTTTTTTGACGAGGTTTTATTTTGCGAATTTCCTCCAACAAAATAAATGGTAGCTGTTTAACAGTCGTGTTTTGACAGTCGAGTGTAGATTCAAGATTTAGGGGGTGCAAGCTAGCGGCAAAACCGCCGCGTTTTAAACGCTAGTGTAAAATCGGCCTAAAAGACTCGTGTTGTGCTGACCCAATGGCGTATCGTGAGAGGGGCCTTAGGGGCGGTTGCTCTGGGCGCAAAATGACAGAAGAAAAAGATAGTGGTTATTTCACGTACAGCCTGTAAAAGGTGTGTCTCGGTTCATGAAATAGTTCAAGAACCGGGTCGGATTTACGCATAGAACTATTAGGCACGGGGCTACGGCTGCAGATATTAGGGGCGACAAATCTACCCCACGTACAAAACAAATTTTTGTATTTTCTAGAAGGCTCTTCTTTTCCTATGTAAGTTGTGCATACCATGCATTACTGCTGTATATGTTTGCTTGAAATAGCTCTAATGTAGATACTGTTTTCTTTTAGCATCACGTCTTACTACCCGTTCAGGTTGCACGCATATGCACTAGTTACACTAATGGGTTAGATATTATGAGGAAGGTTGAATTTATAGAAAGGGTGTACTCACATTTTCGTGGAGAGAAAGTGTGAAAAAGAATTTAGAAGACCCTCTCTCAATATGCCTGACTCAGGCTAGTATATTGCAAGAGTGACGTCTTAGACCATGTAGCCACCAAAGAGGGTTTGTTATTTCTCTATTTTAGGAGAAATATCAAAGAGAATTAACAGACCCAACATCAATCTAAGTAGGGAAGAACTTTTACCACCCACCCGGCTATATATGGTATTAATAGAGGGGAGGGTTAGAAGGGGAGGAATAAGTTAGAATTACTGAGGAAGTGTGTCATCATTTTAGTAAAAAAAGGCGTTAGAAATAATTTAGTAAAAATTAGGGACATATTAAATTTTAGTTTTTGTGCTTACAGCTAAATGTAGAATGATCTGTTTGGGAGGTTGGAGTTTGTATCCAAGCTGAGTGTACTGGGTGATTTTTCTTAAATGGTTTCCCCCTCTTCCTTCATATAAATGCGTGTACATTATATCTAAATGATATTCTCCTGGTCCTTATTCCATTAGTATAAATATGCGGCAGGGTAGTATGTCAGTATCAATGTCAGAGTAACAGGATCAGAAACAAGTGAGCATCAAACTTTCAACAGACTAGATTGAAATATTTACAACACCTAGAAATAACACAGCCGGGTAGCGAAATTTCAGGAAATGATGTAGCAAACATAAGAACATCATGATATTCACTACTTTGCTCATTTCCAAATATTTCATTGAAAGTCATACAAAGGTGAGTTTTAATCTTGATTAAATGAAGTAAATGATTAGTAAAATCTACAGATGAGAGGGGATCTAACTACATGTGGTTTCCCCTTGTAAATGCGCTTTCTTATCAACTAGCACATTTTCTGGCAAGTTTTGGGCTGGACATGGAATTAGAGGTTGTAACTGTTATTTTTGAAGACTTTATAATATATTATCCAATTAAGTTGATCAGACTATTTAAAGAATTCATTGAATCTTAAAATAGAGCCAAAATTATTCCTAATCTAACAATATTTGGACGTGTGTGTTACTGTAAAGGGAAGAAACGAGTTTTGTGTATTTTTAAATTTATTTGAACAATATAATTGGTGCTGGCAAGACATTATTATTTGATTTTTATTCTAAAGTGATTTGTTTCAGTGATTGTATGTTTAAATGCCTCACTCCTACGTTATACTTTATTTCTGGAAGCGATGAGATTTGGGATCGAGTCCCGCTCGTGTGTCTTATGGGTGTTTCTTATAAAAACTTTTCTCACTCTTTCTCCACGCAAATTCGTGTGGATTTTTTCTAAAATTTATTTCTCATCTCTATCCAATTAACGTAAATAATGTGTGCGCTTAGCCCAAGCGGGTACTAAGACGCAGTGGAAAACAAGTCAACTTGTATACGGGGAACCAAACTGGGACAGTTTCTTGATGTTTGACAATAAGTAAAATTACTAAACACAAATGTTATAATACAAATTAATATATTATAAGTAAAGAATGTATATTTAAACAATAAAAGTAGCTGCTATTAACCGTGGCAAACACAATGTTGGTCGTCAATGATTAAAAGGAGGAAATAATAAAAATTTGGTTTTAAAATGTTTATACAATTTAAAAGGTTTTAAATATAATATGTAAGAATTAAGAAAAAAAGTTATTTAAAAATTGAAAAATAAAATAAAATAATTTGTTATTTTAAGTTGTCACCATGCCTTAAAAAAAGTATAACTGGAGAGTTTTCAACATTTTTATGTTCTCATCAGCCTGGAAGTAGAAAACCAGGTATAAGCATTGTAAAATTCAATTCAATAATTTAATCTAAAACCTGGGATAGTTGTATTTATAAATGTTGGTAGTAATGCAGTGCACAATACACTCGCTCGTCTTCATATTCAGACCTATTAGCTTCACCCGGCAGGTTTCACATGCCAAGTCCCTCTCTTGTACTAAACTAGACTTTAGCATCCTACATAATATTCACTCATATAACAATAATGGGTAAAATAGCCACGCTATTAAGTTTCAGTTTAGAGAATACGTATAGCAATATTTTTACCATTTATATAATATAGTAGGTATAAAGTCACCTTCCAGTGTAGTGAACTACTTTTTTTAAAATAAAATAATATATAATATAACCATTACAAAAGGAATTTAAATTATTTTACAATCATGATTAAACAATACTTATTGTAGTTGATATGTAATGTAATGTAATTGCCTTGAACTCTTTATGTGGAGTAGCAGTGGTTGAAATGTAACTTTCCACACTCGGTTAATTTACCGTTATTCCCCCACCCACATCCCCTCCCCCGAGATTATTTTCAGTGAGCAGTGTATTGGGATGCCAATGATCCTTCTTTCCACATCCGGTTAATTCCCTCACTCTCTCATCGAGACCATGCCCCCCGACAGAGGCCACCACAGTGGCTCATGGGCTTAGCCCATTTGATTTTAATGTGTGCCCTAGGTCCATTAGTTTTTAATGTGTGCCCCAAGGGTTTTGGGTAGGGGACCATGCAGTCTCGGGCATTCCTCCCACAACATGCCTGCCTGGGAGGTTCGAACCCTGGACCATAATTAAACAGAGTGTGTTTGAAGCTTGCCCCTCGGAATCCACAGACTGATTAGCGGACTTGGGCGTCGGGCCTAATGCGCCTCAAGGTGTGCACACCGTGTGGCCGGGTAGTGTTTATTTTTTGTTGGGGGAACGTGTGGTCCATGGTGTCGGGCACTCCTCCTGCGACGTGTATAGAAGCATCCTCTCTCGACGAATATCAAACATCAAGTGTGAGCTATTGGCAATGTCTCGCTGTGATTTTCCCTGATCCCCTTTCCACATCCGGATGCCCCAGGTCATTACTTGGTGTCTAAACATGTTCAAAAAGGAAAATATCGGCTGGCACTGGTCAAGTACGGCGTTGTGACGTCTTCCTATTATTTAGATTGTAAGTGATTTAAATATAAACCACGCTGTAAGATATATCTCGGATAACAATGTGTAATGTTTAAAAGTGAATTTAAAAATTAGGCTCGCTCATGTTACAGAAACCTTATTTGACCACTTTACTACGCTCACACAATCTGCTGACGTCATCGGAGCTAGCGGTGACATTTAGAAACACGTTTACTCTGTGAGAAGGGGGGGGGG
>CABFOV010000926.1:22514-50508 GCA_902141375.1 Timema poppense
CCCCCAGTTCACCCGACCGAGATTCGAACATTGATTTCCCCGTCCTCAGCAGTCGAGCTCAACACGACTAGCGCGTTAGCCAACTACGCCACCGAGGCGGGTATGAATATATTTAATTTGTTTGTTAGAAAGAACAGAACTATAGTATGATTCTGCTAGGAAGGGCAGATAACATTGATCATTTGCAGATCACATGAATCCCTTACCTGTGGTCAGTATCTCACTGACTTGACATATGTATATATTGAATTGGTTTGGTAAAAAGAACAAATACAATTATTTTTTTGCAATCATGGAACAGAACTATAATATGATTCTGGTATGAAGAGCAGTTTAAAAATACAAACTCTATGTTAAAATCACTTACTTTCCGTATGAATATATTAAAGTTGTTTGGTAGGAAGAACAGAACGATAGTATGATTCTGGTAGGAAGAACAGTTTAAAAGTACAAACTTTATGTTCAAATCACGAACTTGCCGTATGAATATATTTAAGTTGATTGGTAGGAAGAACAGAACTATAGTATGATTCTGCTAGGAAGAACAAACAGATCATTTGCAGATCACATTAGTCTTTTACCATTGGTCAGTATCTCACTGACTTGAGGTATGAATATATTTAATTTGTTTTGTAGAAAGAACAAATACAAACTTATATTATTTTAAAATCAACATTGCCGTAGGGAGCATAGTTTAAAATACAAACTTTCTGCTCCGTGTCTATAAGACCAAGGACTTGCCGTATGAATATATTTAAGTTGTTTGGTAGGAGTAACAGTTTAGAATATTCACACATGACTCTTGAAGTAATTGTACTTTTCGGTTAAAACCCTACTATAGGATTCCTTTACCGTAGAAAAAAATCAAATCGTTAATGGCACTTATAAAAACACTCTTGGCGTAATAATTATAAAGCTGACAGGTATTGAACATGTAATGAATGCTCTGGGCCTCGGAAAATTAACAGCAAATGCTCTTTTCGATAGTTTCTTCACTCATTAGTAATCAGGCTTCGAATTTACAACATTATACGCGCCAACGGGCACACATTAAAATCATGAATGATGGTACGGGGAATATATTAGCCTTACCACCCAGACCGAGTAATGACAAGAGCCCCTCGGGGAATAACTCACAGAGCCGTACTGAACCAGTGCCAGCCAGTATGTTCAGCCACCTAGTAGGGCCCCGGATGTGGAAAGGGAGGTCAATGAAAATCACAGCGAGACATTGCTAATAGCTCACACTTTATGTTAGACAATCACAGAGAGATGATACTCCCCCCTGCCTCATGGGCTGGCACGTCGCGGGAGGAGTGTTTGAGACTGCATGCCCCCCTACCCAAAAACCCTTGGGGCATACATTAATAGGCACACATTAAAATCATAAGCCCATGAGCTACTGTGGTGGCCTCTGTCGGGGTCATGGTCTCGGAGGAGGGGGGAGGGTGAGGGAATTAACAGGATGTGGAAAGAAAGTTAATTGACATCACAATACACACTCTCACTCACGGAAAATAGCCTCGGGGCTGTATCAGGTGATCATACACGCTACTATCATTAATTATAAGTAACCTAATGATATATCCCTGGAAAAATAATTCATTATAGACTCCCACCCCCTCCCCCAAACATAGAAAATGCACACACACAAACTACACATAAATAATAATTGAAAATCTAATATAAGGGCTTATTTCACTTATTAGGACTACTAATATTAGTTACTTATTACTGTTAGACAGTCCACTCGCCTGTTTCAGATGCAACCAACATATCTCTTTGGCTTTGAATTCACTTGATCTAACTTACTTGTGCTGACTTTACTGTTGGAAATAATAAAGTTAAAAGTGTAACGGGTTGTAGCACATGTGTATTTTGTACCTATTGACCTCATATATTATGGAAAATCTATAGGACTTATGGAAAGAGTATATAACTACCTTTTAATATATCTCAAAATAACATAAAATAGCACTATCTTTGTATTAAGACTTTTAAAATGAAACATCAGTTCTACAAAAGTTTGTTTTAAAAAGGGATGTATGCTTACAAACTCTACATTAATAATAATCTATTTCATTATATTTTTCACAATGTTTCAGTCGAAAAATTAATTTAAATACTGGCTTAAACGATTAATTAATTAGAACCCTTTTTCAGAGAAGAGCAGAATGAAGGCCTCTGTACTTTTGTTTGTGGTGGCATGCGTATTTCTACCTGAAGGGACGCAAGGCGAGGACTATCCAGATCCAGTGGCTCTCACTAACAAAGCAAATGAAGAAAATCTCACCAACATATTGAAATGCTTTTATAGTGAAGGGGAGTGTCCAAAAGGAACAGTTGAACTTAAAGGTAACTAACTACACAGTGTAATTATAGTTGATAGTAACAATTTAAAAAATATATTGTCATGAAAGTATGCAGTCATGCTGGACCATTTAATCATATAAATTACGAAGAAAATACTTTGAAAGGTTTATTTATGCTACTGGGCTTATAGATTTACACACATTCGTAATTTAGGTTTCATGATTTACTTTGGAAATATCCACACAATATTCGAGCTCCTTCCACAATGGAACTCAAGTGTGTGTCTCGACTGAAGCGACATGTTTGGTATACAGGTAGTCTGTGATCACTGAATAATAAACAAATAATGTCTTCTACGTATGATGTGTGAATAATAATTAAACTACTTTTAAATATAGTGCATGGTGTGATCAATTAATTATGATTAAATTTAGTGAAGTCTGTGGAAGTTTGTTGAAGTCAGTTTAAGCCTGATGAACTCATGTAAAATTGGTTGACTTATGTTGAAGTCTGGTGAAGTCTGGTGATATAGAATGAACATAGACATGAGAGGGTTCCTTCTTTAATCATGTAAAGAGGTATGTTTTTACCATGATGAAACCTTCCGGAGTAAGCTTTTCTTGATTGATTCAGTAATTTCATACAGTCCCCTAATGGTGTATCCTGTAGAGGAGGTGAGGAAGGTATCTGCCTTAGCCATATATTGGAATGAGGATTAAGGGTGTTTGAAAGAAAGATCCCCTGTATTGACCTGTGTTAGTTTTCAGCTCTATGTCAAAGATCCGGATGAGAAGTGTTACCATCATGAGTGGGTTGACTGTGGCATGTGAAGGTCGGGATGATTAACGAGTGTAATTTTACAGGACCCTAAATCATTAAGATATTAACCAATAATAATAGTATAGCATCCTTAACCATTAAGATAGGAACCACCAAGCAAGATGGTAGTTTTCAACATACTGTTTATGTACATTTCAAAACGAATGATCCTACTCAGTTTAAGCTTTAATGCTCATTATCAGGACGTTTTCGCAAAGGAATATACAGAAAAATGTTCGGTGTAGGTAAGGTAAACGAGACGAATCCTAGAACGTTATTGCTTATGAAAAGGTAAACCTTACCTGTGAATATTCTACGCTCAGTAGTATAATGGTCCAAGATACATGAGGTTGTTGGGATGAGTCCTTGTTTGAAAAGACAAATCCTTATAAGATAAAGAGCTAAGGATATTAGCGCCTAGAATGTATACACGAGGTTGAGATAATAGTATTCACCCCAATATTTTTGATGCAAAATCTCAAATTTAATCATGTTAATTTGATTACGTAAAAAAAAACATGCATACTTTCATTTACTTATTGTCAAACAGCAAAATGACAAGTTTAATCTCTGTTTACCCTACATTATTTATTATAATTATAATCCAGTTTAGTATTAAGTTCAGCTGTGAAGTGGCTGGCAGGCGAAGGTGCTGGCCGTACAAGTCCAGCGTGAGTCATAGAGACCTAGACAAACAATACCCCTACCACCCTTCCGAGTTCCAACAATCCCCCTCCCTTCTTGCCAAAATAACTTTTCCTACTTACAAATGACAGTAGCTAATTAGTATTCGCGATTGCTAGCAGTTCATTTGTTGTTTGAAACAGTTTAACCTTTGTAGTTTATTGTAGTTTACCTTGTTTATTTTGTTGTTGTAGTAGGCTTTCGTTAAGTGGTTTTGTAAGAGTCCAGTGGATGATCTTTCAGTAGCTCCAAACAATTACCAATATGGTGAGTACCAATTTTTATTATTACATTATTTATTGTCAAAATCACCTATCCACCCTTGTCCTTTAGTTAGAGTTTGAACCAACAACTAGTATTAGTTTTTAAATTTGGGAATAAAAGTAAACATATAAAATGAACTAAAGTGTTAATGTAATAAAGCTCAGTAATTAAAAACAAATAAACATTTTTAGGATTCGACCACTGGCCCAGTTTGACACCGAACCCTTGAGGATCGACAACAATCCGTATAGTAATGTTGTGACCATAGACCCAGTCCGACCGTACAAAAAAATATTCAAATCTATATTTATTTCAATTATATATGATTGAATTACTGTATTCTTTTAATTAATGCAAAATTAGGGAAAAAGCTTATTAGGGATTGACGGTTGAGGAATTCCTATTTATAACAACCGGTGGGACCACTGAATTAAACAACTCATACTTAATTATTATTTTACTATATTACGCGTACAAAAGAGGACCCTGTTCGGTCGCTTCATTTTAGATAGACAAAACAAAAGACTACAGCTTCATGCCAACAGAAGAGACAACAGTAAAACAAAATGCACATAGAAAACACAAATACATACAATACACAACATACCAACCACCTAAAATAACACACATTTTTAACAACAAAGTTAGTAGGTCTTAAATAGAACTATATAACATATAATAAACACTGAAAGCACTAATTTACATTAGTCAATTGAGTCAATTGGTAGGGGACACAGCTTTTGTATAACCCGTTTGACAACACTGAATGACGTACGAACAGTAGCTACTCGAACACGATTGTCAAGACCACGATGGATTTCTTCCACCACTGCCAATCTCTCCTGGAGAGGGGTAACATCATCGTCCTTCAGGAGCACAACCATCATTGGTTGAAGATCGGGGGATACAGTGGTCCACTTGGAACGTGCGGGAGCTGGCTTGAGTAGTCGGAGGACAACTTCCACAACTGTTGGGTGCATTGTTGAACCAGTTGCCATTTAGAGAGTCTGTTAATGGGAAGGTGTGTGTAGTTTGACTCTGGTATTGCGGTTATAGGCCCACCTATTAAGAAATGACCAAGGGTCAGACTTTGAGGATTACTTGGATCGACTGATAATTGACAAAGAAGACGAGAATTGAGGCAAGCTTCTATTTGTGCCACGACTGTACACAACTCTTCAAAGGTTAGACTTGTATTGCCTACACACGTCTTATGTGGAATTACATATACTTGACACCCGCTTCCCAAAGGTCACCAAAGTGTGGTGTTCCTGGCGGGATAAAATGCTATTGTATACACTCAACACTTTCAAAACCAGCCACTTGTTCCTTACACTTATCATCTTGAAATAATCTATATCCAGCTTGAAGATAATTATTTACCCCTACAAAATTAGTACCATTACCACTGTAGATATTGTTACTTCCTCTGCGTCTAGTAGAAACTCTATGAAGTGCCACTATGAAGGCCTCTATTGTCAGATCGGTTACAAATTAAATTTGACTAGACTTTGTTGCAAAACATATGAATATAGCTGTGTAGCATTTTACCTTGATCTTGCTACGCTGCTTGCATTGACGAATTAAGACTGGACCAGCGTAATCCACACCACAGTTCAGAAATTGCCTTGCTGAACGTAAACGAGATTCTGGTAACTGTCCCATTAGTTGCTGAGCTTACCTTCCCTTTAGCCTGAATCATTTCACACACTTGGGGGCTATTTTACGTAAAACATTCTTGCCGTCCACTATTTAATATCTTTGTCTGAAAGCTTCAAGTAACAACTGGGGCACAGCATGAAGTAATCTTAGATGCTCATTCTGGATAGTTAATCTTGTGAGGTTGGAGCTTGCTGTCAAGATGATAGGGTGTTTTTGGTCGTACTCAACCTCAGCATACTGCAATCGACCTCCCACTTGTAGAAGGCTGTCTTAGTCAAGGAAAGGATGAAGATTGCTAAGAGCGCTTTTCCCTACAATTTCTTTAATATCTTGGAGGTCTTTAACTTCTTGTAGATATATTATGACAGCTTAGCTATATGATGAAATGATACAAAGTTTCTTGAAGCTTCTTCACCGTTATCGGACCTTGGTGTCTAATTTGCTGTTTTATTGCATTGATTATGAAGTGAAAATAATAACTTATTACTCGCTGGAATCTGGTTAGTGATGATAATCTCGTGAAAATTTCCTCAGGATTTTGTGTCACTGCTATATACACTGCTTGGTTCTTACGGTCGGGTGTCTCCTCCACGGGTGTAATATAATTACAATGAGGCCATTGATCACCTTCCTTTGCCAGCCAATCTGTCCCATACCACCATTTGTTGTGCTTGCAAAGATCTTCTGGAGCTGCTACTCTGGAAAGGATATCAGCAGGATTGCACTGTGTTGGAACGTGTTTACAATAACAATCTGATGTCAAATGTTGAATTTATGAGACCCTGTTTGCTACGAAGGTCTTCCATCTTGAAGGTGTTACTGCCAGCCATGCTAACACAACTGTAGAATCCGTCCACAGATGTATGCTGTTAACGAGTAGACATAACGACGATGCAGTCTTCTTTACAAATCTCGCCAAGAGTAAATCACAACATAATTCCAAAAGAGGCAGTGATATCTGTTGCAGAGGTTCTACCCATGACTTATAACACAGAACATGTACACTGATGTTACCCTCTTTTTTTAACATAAAGAAGATACAGGCAAGCTCCAAATACTGCTTTAGAAGCATCTGAGAATCCATGTATTTGGGTGTTCGTTATAGTGCCATGACACTTAACCAATTGTGGTATTTTTAAGGTTGTTTAGGAGTGGTATATGATTGTAGAGCAAGCTCAATTCTTCTTGCAGTTCTATGGGAAGTACATCATCCTACTGCAAAGGACATGGACATAAGCACTGAATAAATCTCTTGCAATGAAGGATCACTTCTACTAGAAGACCGAGTAGATCAAAGATTGAAGATATGATGCCTAGTACTATCCATTTAGTGACTGGACCTTTATGAACCTTCACACGTATATCAAATTGAAGCTCATACAATGCAGGATGCCACAACGAACCCAGAATCTTTACTCCCTCTGAGTGGTTGAACTTGAATGGTATTTGTGTTTACATACTCTGACCTTGGATGGCTTCAAGTAGAGAGCGTGATTTGCACACCATTTGTGGAGTTGTAATTCACCCCTTTCCAGTATTTGAATTAGAGCTTTCTGTAACTGCTTAGCCCTGTGAAGTTTATCATGTCCTGTCTGAAGGTCGTCCATATGCATATCCCTTCTGATAGCTTCTGGCGTTTCGGGATAATTAGCTGATGCTTCATAAGCTAACTGTATGAGATATCTGGCTGCAAGAAAAGAAGCAGATGATGTACCGTATGTTACAGTTGTTAACTGATAGTGTTCTAATGGTGTATCTGGGTTTGAGCGCCATAATATGCCTTGTAAATTATAATCTCTAGGGTCTATGCGAATTTGTCTGTATATCTTAGTGATATCAGCAGTCATTGCATATATATGTGTTCTGAAACGCAATACAATAGACTGTAGATCCTGTTGTAGAGTAGGACCAACCATGAGAATATCATTTAATGACACTCCACTTGATGATTTAGCAGAAGCATCAAAAACGACCCATATCTTTGTGGTCATGCTACTTTTCTCGTGGACATCATGATGAGGTAAATAGAACGCTGGTTCCACACAAGAATTGCACTCTGACCTTGGGTTGGAATGAGATGCAGGCAACAACTTCGTGTGGCCTAAGCCCTGGTACTCCTACATAAACCTTACATAATTTTTTCGAAGAATTTCGTCCTTGCAGAATTTCCTTTCCTGATGTTGGAATTTGTTCTTGGCAGCGATGATGGATTCATCCAATGAGGCGTGGTCTGTACTTCGAGGCAAACGCACGACGAAACGTCTTGTTTCATCCCTTGATGTATTCTCAATAAAATGCTGCTCACAATACCTTTAATCGTGAGTGCATGGAAAATATATAAACTCTTCTTGTTCCCAGAACCGTTGCAGCTGTTTGCTTAGGTTAGGCTCATTTCTCAAGAAGAATGATGTGGAAGATCTCAGTTGCTTACTTCCGGTACTCATTAGCATACTTCCAGCAAGAATCCAACCCAATTATATCTCTGGTAGTAAATGATGATTTTGATCACAGGTCCGCCGCCCACACTTTAGTAGACGCAGGAACAATTGAGAGCCTAAAAGCTTGTCTACATGACTAGGGATGTTAAACTGATCATCTGCTAGCTTAATTTCATCTGGGATACAGCAGTCACCAATGTATAGACGTGTAGTTGGCATAGCACCAGTAGTTTTAGGAAGTACATAGTATGTTACATTAGCTTAATACTCTGTAAACCTTGACATTAATTGTACTTCTACGCTCTGGGAAGCTCTAAACGCAATGTCATTGATCCCTGCAATTGACAATAGGTTGTGCTAACGTATCGGTTTTAACCGCTGAGCAAGTGACTCAGTGATGAAGTTCGACTGTGAGCCACACTCCAAAAGTAATTTGCAGGGATGAGTGTGACCCAGGTTATCCTTGACCTTTATTATCGCTGTAGACAATAAAATTTGAGTTTGGCTTCACTGTTTGAGATTAAAATAGCTGCCCTGAGTAGTAATTAAATAATCATTGTCTGCACTCACCCGGAGCTTTTTGGTCCTGGCTGTCATAGTGTCCACCATTTTGACTTGGCCTAACTTTGTTCTTATGTTCACTCACTGGCACACGCTGTTCATTGTGAAGCAAAGTATGGTGAGATGTGTCACAATTCTTACATTTTTGCCTACTATGGCACTCATTTACACTATGACCATTTTGTAAGCTGAAACATAACCCTCTTTGTTTGACATATTGCTTCTTATCAGACAAACTGGCATACAATAAACCATTACATTTGTACAAACTGTGGGTGTTATTACCACAGTAATGGCAGTTGGAACTGCCTTTGTGAAGTGCTAACTAGTAAGTTGGTGTGACGAGGCAACCTCGTCACCTTGAAATTAATATCATGTTTGCCTAAATTGATATGTTCATTATAAAAGAGCCTAATATTTTTAATGCCTGCCTTCGGCACTCCAAAAGTTCAATGACACTATCTAATGTTGGGAATGACTTATCAGAAATTGTTAACTCCCATTCTCGCCTTGTAATTGCATCAATTCTGTGTGTGAAGAGATATACAAGAATTAGGTCAGATAAAGGTACGCTAATGTTGAGCGCCCAAACTGCACTTAAGTTACTCTTTGCAGTGTTAATGAATTGAAGCAATTTTACAGCAGATTCTTTCTGGACAGGTTGAATGTCCAGAAAGTGTCTCATATAGGTAGATGCGATAAGACGTATGTTTTGGTATCCATCCTTATGTAACTTCCATGCCACTGAATAATTATATGCCGTAAGGGGTAGGTTCTGTACTAACTGTGTGGCCTGACCTGAAAGTGATGACACAAGATACTGAAACTTATGGATTGTAGGCACTTGTCCGTTTTCATGTACCATAACCTTCAAACTGTTTGCATAGTTTGTCCATTCCTCATATTTGCCATCGAAAGTAGCTAGTTTTATTGCAGGTAATCGTATGCCTGAGTGATTAGAGGAGTGTGAACATGAATTTACTGACTCTGCTGACCGATTAATTGGTAAATCTGGTGCTACCGTGGTTTGTTCTATTAAATCCTGCATAGTTGCGCAAACTGTGTAGTATTTATCCTCAAATTCCTGCCTATATCCTTCATTTTCAGTATTTGACTCTAGATCAGTTTAGTTCAATTTGCAATTGAACTGGCTAAAATCTATCCCAGATTTCACTTAATTTCTGATAACGCACTTTTACTTCATTTATTCTTGTGTTTCTTTAAATAAATTGATCTATAAATGTCGCATACGTGTGAGGCCTCCACTTAAAACACCACGATTTCTGGTTAGTGACTTAAGTTGTACTTGCGTCATAATTATTCAAAGAAATTATGAGCTGCCAGAGAATAAGACATGTACAAATTGACCTTATTCAAAAAAAACTTCTAAGTTAACTTGCTAAAGTTGTGAGCATGACACTGCTTGTTGTGATGAAACTATTAAAGTAAACTTACTATAGCTGGCCAATAGCATGGCGTTACAATGTTGTTTCGCGTGTGCGCTCTCTCAATCTACAAAGCTAAGATGGTTGATGGTAGTGTTTATCCAGCGAATAAAGAACTTGTGTTCGTTGAAACAGTTCATAGAGATCTATACTTATTATTAAATCCAGTGACTATGTAAAATACAGAATAGTTCTAAAATGAACGTTTGAGATGAACAGTTTATTGTTATACTCTCGAGAATATTACACTGATATGACTTGATAACTGATATGTTGTTTATGTGGCTCTCTCACAAATAACTAACGTTACTGTAATCTGGTCATTCGTTTACTAAACGATCTGGCCTGCGTGGCCAATATCCGGGATTGACGGCTGATGAACCCCTAATTATAACAACCGGTTGGACCACTGAATTAAATAACTCAGATTTAATTATTATTTCACTAAATCACGCGCACAAAAAATGACCCTGTTCGGTAGCTTCATTTTAGATAGACAAAACAAAGAACTACAGATTCATGCCAACAGAAGAGACAACAGTAGCACAAAATGTGCATAGCAAATGCAAAAACACACAATACACAACAAAGCTGTATGTCTTGTCCGGGACTCGAACCCGGGCACCCCTACGCTGGGCCAATGATCTCCGGTCTCAAGCTCTACCAACTAAGATAACCAAACACGAGGGCCAAACTTCCCATTCAACTTCTTGATAACAACACATGTACTGCTTGAAATTTCAGATTTTCACTAATTTTGCTTTAATTAAAATTATTATAAAATATTTTAATGCATTTAACTACTAGTACATTTCATTATTTTTCAGGCTCAAAGGAAAAAACAGAGCTAACTTCCTTCTTTCTCTAGACCCCCGAGTAAGAAGATATGGACCAAAGAGGATGAATCAAAGGATAAATCAATAGAATTAGAACCAACCCCATTTCTTCGGAATCATGTCCTGACAGCAGCACATCTGAGGCCCAGGCTGAAGCTCCAAGGTCAACCAGAACAGGTGAACAATGCCCCAATGCAATTGTTTTCGACACATCACTTATAAACGAGCGTGATCCTTGTCATGACCCTGTGCTAGCAAAGAAGTATATCTGTGAGGGCCAATTTAAGCTGATAATTAAAAGTGTATGTGAAACCTTAATTTTTTGTGGGAGACAAGCCATTCCTTTAAGAATACATGACGAGTTTGCTGATTAATTTTATTTTTTTGAATTAATGGAATTTCGTGCAAAAGACTACATGCTAATTAAACGGTATTTCATAGATAAAGAAAAGAATTTTCAATACAAAACTGACAAATTTCAAAATAAGTTGTTATTAATCATTGGTGACCAAATTAAAACTCAAATCTCAATGAAAGTTAAGAGGAGTAAGATTTTTTTCACTAATTGTTGATGATAAGTAAGACATTTGGACGCAAGAACAGGTTGCTGTTATCTTGAGACATGTGGATGATAAACTTAAAGTATACGAATATTATTTGGTTTCTACAGAGATGAAAATACTGATAGATAAACACTATAATGGAGGAGAAGCCAGCTATCTGTTAAAATCCGTTGAGGATTTTAATTTTTTTTTAAATTGTGTTTTACTACTTAGTAGAATTTTTTCACAATGTGATATTTTGTCGAAGGCCCTCCAAGTAAACGATGTCAACTACGCCATTGTTACAGAGATGATTCAGAGCGCTGGTACAGTTCTGGATCATTTAGAAGTGACTCATTTTTTGACAAATTTTGGCACCACTGCACTCAGCTGACCGAGAAGTGTGACTTCAAACCACAAAAACTACCAAGAAGAGGTAGAATTCCTGCAAGACTGAATGGAAAAACAAAAGCTCCATATGAAACAACACAGCAATACTACAGTGTTACAATTCTGTATCCTATTGTAGACACTCTTGTAGAGGAAATTAAAAGTATATTAAAAGAGAATAACCTGGATATATTGAACAAAATGAGCAACATACTTAGTACAAGTGATGTAAACGAAACCGAAATTGAAGATGTTTGTATTTATTACAACATGAATAAAGAATCCTTGATGGTGGAACTGCATTTTTTTTATCATATGGAAGCAATTAAAGGAAGGAACATAGAAGAAAGGGCAGTGGTGTGTGTAGAAAAAGGGTTAAAAAAAGTGTTTCCGACTACATTTTAATTGTTAAGACTTTACTTTACAATACCAATGAGTTCTTCATCTTGTGAGTGGTCTTTTTTGTGCTTAAAACTTATTGTAGGAACAGTGTGGGTCAAGAAAGACTATGTTCCCTTATGGCCATTGAAAGGGGCATATCAATTTATATTTGTAAATTAATAGAATATTTCAATTTAAGCTCAAAAATAAGGTTGCCACTACGCTGAAATTTGAAAATTGTACATTTCTAGTTAAAACAATGAATAAAAGTGTTTTTACGTTTATCATAGATATGCTTTTTTTTTAATCCTTCCTCCTTTATTTAGGATATGAAAAAGTAGTTTTACATCCCAAACAACCTTTTAGTTTGTGGTAGGCGTTCAAGAATTTGCTCCCTCCCCAAGTGACTCCTGAAATTCCACCCATGATCAAATGCTTTCTAAATATCGCTCAAACAAGGGTTATCAAATATGTTATAAATATGATAGGCTTCTAATCTAGTATGAATTTTCAAAAATTTTCCGGCATTAGCTACTTTCAGCCAATATTTGCAATAAAGAACCTTCTGCTAGCTTTCATCAACCCCCTCGTTTACCGTATGTATATTTTCCTGGAACACCTTGACTTAACATTTTTTTATATAGATTGATTTTTTAATAAAACTATATAGCTTATGTAGAAACTAATATATTTCATAATTCAATTAATTATAATAGTTGAGGCGTCCATTTCTAAAGGGTGACTTGTCCGAGCCTAGTGAATTTTGGGAAACAACAAAAAACATTTATTGAACTTATTTCACAATTTAAGCCAATGAATTTTTGTATACTTATTATTGCTATTCATATAAATATTCTGGAGGAATAACAGCTTGCAAAAACCATAGGTTATTCTTTTTAAAAAAAGGAAAATTACTTGGACAAGATGCCATTTGGAATTGCATGATGGACAAGGGCCATTTTGGAACTGTTTAAAATGGACAAAGGACATTTTGATTTTGTGAGAATATAAACCA
This sequence comes from Timema poppense, assembly GCA_902141375.1. Taxonomy (NCBI): domain Eukaryota; kingdom Metazoa; phylum Arthropoda; class Insecta; order Phasmatodea; family Timematidae; genus Timema; species Timema poppense. The sequence continues at coordinate 35,865 of CABFOV010000926.1, forward strand.
TGGCTTAGAGATAGTCATTTATCTTTTTTGACATTACTTTATAGTAAAACTTGTAAAAGTAAACACAAATAAGTTCAAAAGTATTTGTAGGCATTTGCATGAATATGAATGAAAAAGTTAGATACACCTTTTTATTTATTCAGGCTTCTTTTGAAATAGGTAATATTAAGGAACTCTAAAGTTCAGAGACTCATAGTATTTTATTTAAAAAAGTTTAAATTACACTTTGTATGTAAGCTAGTATCTAATTAAGTCACATTATCATCAAGCTCATGCATCAGTCCGCCTTCATTTTCATCTTCTGAAAATTATCCAGAGTATCTGACCAACTCTGAGAAAATGATGTCTCTATAGAACTGTAAGTCCGGTAGATTCTCCCAGTCTTCACCATAGTGAAGTTGTAGTCACCTTTTGACATCATCTTTCTTATTTTGTTTCACAGGAACACCTATTTTACTAGCTGTGGATCGATCTCAGCAGTCTTCCTGTTTGGATGCAAAACCTTTCTGGAAATTCTCACATCTGTGTTGTATGAATCTTCACCTCTAACAAGAATGTCTGGTTTTGGTGTGCTTTTCCGGGTGATAATGAATCTCTTGCATACAACAAAGCGGAAGTTCCAATGGTTAGGTTTCTTCAAAAGGTACCCTGTTGCTGCTTTCCAGTTTAAGACATTGAAGACCCTCCCTATCTTCAGGACAGTAATATTCTTCTCAAAAACTCTATAGCACTCTTCGGGTTTGGATATTGTGCTCATTTTCTTGAGTTCTTTTTCAATGCAACCTACTCACATCTTGAAGTGTGGGCTGTGAGCAATATAAATCGTTTTGGTGCTTGTGTTGGCAATCAGGTAGTTTAGGCAGGTACTTTAAAGAATACTCACTCTTTTTATCCACAACATTCTTCCATAAAATTTGATTCCTTTAATTTTTATGCCTATTTCTTTAGAATATCACACTTCCAACTTGCTTAACCTCATTTTCTCCACTAGCTGTAGGCATAGGTTATTTCATAATACACAACGCTACCTAGTCAACAACTGTATAATAGTTCTTTCAAATAAATAAATAAACACTTTCATTAATGAGTAAACACTAAAATATCTCAAATACGACTAATATTATTGTTGGTCTCACTAGGCACTTTTCAGAGGCAAGCAATATACTTTGTGACCGTCGAATATATTTTAGTTTAGTTTTGTTTCAATGAAATTGTAACACTACCAACTTCACAACATGTACTATCCAATTCAAATAAACCAAAATACAAAGGAAAATAGATTTTAATAGCCTATGTAACAATGCTTGAGAAATGGACAAGGTTCGTTTTGAAACTCCTTTCAGCAGATTGGTTAGTGAGGAAATCGGACAAGGAACTTTCTGTTCCTGTATAAGGTATGTTTTAAAATTCTGCCATTTTGGATATTTGGTTGTGGACAAGGGCCACTTTGGAAATGTTAAGGATTTTCAAATCCAATTTTTAAGGGTTTAAGGAAGTTTTGGAATTGTAAAAAATACATGAGTCAATGTATGATCCCAAGACGAAACCAGTGATAGCAATAACTTGATCTTTAAATTTTGTGGACAAATCACTTCTTGAAAATGGACACCTCAATTATTGATGACTAAAACATGTTTTAAATATATATATATTTAATTATTAGTATCTTAAATTAAACTCTTTATTTATTTATAATGTTTTATAAAAATACTTTACATTATGTTATATATTCTATTTGACATCATCATAATCATAAACATCATCATTTCCCCTTATCCGTTTTCTGCCATGTTAGAGCTTGAATGGTTTATTTCCACCTCCTCTTCTCTCTTTCCCACTCCAACTCTACCATCCTATTCCAATCCAAATTTCCTCTACTCATACTGTTCTTAATCGACTACAACCATCTCATTTGGGCCTTAACCTGGGTCTCTTTACAATAATTCTAATTTCCATTGATTTCTTTGGTAGTCATTCATCTTCCATCCTCTTAATATGGCAACATCATCTAAGTTTTTTTCCTGTCCATTCTCTCATTCAGCTTCTCCAACCAAATTTATTACCCTACTTCCTATTCAGATTGTCCTCCAATTATGGTCTTCCCATTCTTACTCCTCTTGTCAGAACCACCATCTGGTTCTTCCAAACTCCGATTTTCATGTCGTATTTAACAATTATTTCATTCATCACATCCAGCTGTTCTTCAACTTATTTCTCATTCTCTTCCCATATCACAATAGCGTCTACAAATAACATTATCTTAATTTCTGCACTTAGATACATTTCTTTTGCTACTTTAATGTTTAATTCATGATCATTTTAAATTTTCGTGGTTACAGAAAACTTTGCTGTCTTAGCCCTGTTTTATTTTTAAGCTATCCTGTTTTCACCACGTGCATCTTCACACAACTGGAGCACTTGTCTTACAGTGTTTTCATCAATTCAATTAATGTTTTATCTATTTATTTTTCCATCATTATTCTAGGTACGCTGCCTTTTCCAAACTTATGACGGTCATCACCATATATTTTCCATACTCCCAATATTCCTCCATTCTTTGTCTTATTACAAAGATAGGGTCCACTATTGATCTTCCTGTTCTGAAACCATATTCTAGTGTTTTACATCAAAATATATTTTAAGGTTATATATAGATATAAACATTTCATAATGATCTACGTGCTGACCTAACATTGTATTCAGAAAACCTATGTAAACCCAACAGTAAATTGTGAATATGTTATTATTAATACTATAATTTATGTTATTGTTCTCTTTTAGCTATTTTCCCAACTGTTGCTGTAAGTGCATGTTCGAATTGCAATCCGACACAGAAACAATGGTTCAGAATTGTTGGAAGGTATCTGCTGGCTAACCGTCCAGCTGACATCAAGAAGTTGCGAGAGACGTTCGATCCTTCAGAAGAACACAAGGAAGAATTCCTTAAGTTTATCACATCCGATGACTAGAGCATCATGTTTAGGCTGGGCTTATATTAATACATAGCGCACAGTGAATAGTGCTCAGCACATAGTGTTCAAGAATTTAAAATACATTCTATTTAATGATGGCGTTAATAATCAATACATAGTGAATAGTGCACAATGCATAAAGTGTATTTAACTCTAAGCTTTTTATGCGTTATGTATGTACTTGAGGATAGACAACCCTTATATTAGCCAATAGAATGCAAGGAGAATATATATCCAATTAAACACCAATATACAGCAGATAAAAATTAGCGTCTCTGCTCATGTTTTAAATGTCTTGTGGTAGCTATACTTGTTTGATATTGATGAATTTTCTTTATTTTAGAACCAACGGCTATGATTATAAATATGATTGAAACCAATAGGAAATACTCAATTTTTGATTCTGTTACTGAGAAATAAGTTGACCATGACAATTAGAAACAAATAAAAAAACAAATTTGATTTAACAGTACAAGCAAAAGTTACATTAGGTTAGTTAATTATTTTTTTAAGTATACAGTTTAATAAACGTGTTTTTTCCAGTGAACCCTTTATTGAAGTATTTTAGAGATCTTAAGTTGTAGTGCAAAGAGGCTAGACCATTTTCAAATTATACAATAGAATAAATGTAAGTACGGTTTGACTTTAAACACCACGTTTCATTATAAACAATTGTGTTTTCCTTATAAATTGTCCACTGTACGCTATGCAATATTTACTATTAGCTGTGCATTATAAATGAATATAAACTCAGTCTTATCAACATAAAAAAATGTTATGTAGGGTTAATTTTGAATAGGAAAACATAATCGCAAATATGTAGATCTATTTTTTTAAATATCACTAATAATAAGCTTATTGATGATTATATCGTAATCATCACCATTCATAAATTTACAAAGCATTAACTACATTATAAATATTAAAATACCGGTATTTTAATCAATCTGTTTCGTTATACACAGCATTCTTTTGAATTAATGGTGTTAATTTTGTACAATACACTGTAATGATATTGGTTTGGATTACTCTAAATTATATAAAAAGTCATAGATGAAGGTAATTTTTCTTTAAAGTAACATATGTAGAGTATCCTTTATGATTCATCCATGAAGAAACACGCGTTTCTCAGAAATAATGGGAAAAGGATGTCACTTTTAAAATATATTTTTTATACCATCTTTCCTGTTAAAATAACAACTGCACCATTTCCTGTTAAAAGGAACAACTCCGTAGTATTTGGCAAAAGACGCCAATTCCCTATACCAATAAGAAGCTAGCCTTCACAACACCTGTCACCAGGACTCTTTCTATTAGTTAGTTTTTACACTGTTGACGAAGGGAGAAAGATGCAAGGGGTATGTCATATATAAACTGTTTGTGCGTATCAGCCAGGCAGCCAAGCTACACAGAGCGGAAGCCAAACATCCACATACAAGACACGCACAACGCAGTCACATTCTAACACAGTATAAAATAACTTACATCAACATCACAAGTGTGCATTGATATAAAGCATTTAATTGGAGTATGTATAAGTAATTAACAGATGTCATTTAAATCGTGTTTGGATAAATATACATAAAAAGTTCTCTTTCTTACATTTATTAATTATACCGTTCTAATTAGTGCTTGACCACGGAGCTATAGACAGCTGGTTAAACGGTATCTTTTCCGTACAGTGATGATAGGCGCTCAACCATGGAGCTATAGACAACTTAAACATCATCACAGAATTATTATATCAGGGAATTAATCCGTAGTGTTTCAATCGACGCCCAAAGCGAGGCGAATAATACAATATTGTTTACAATTAGCGCCCAATGTGGGGCGATTAATTCAATAGTGATACAATACTCAGGACTGGTTACACAATATTAAACTGATGATTCACACACCGGGTTGCCAGTCATCTTGATCGTACGTAGATAAAAAATAATTGAGTTGCAGCAAATTTAATTAGAGATGAAAATCACCGGCCAACTGATCATAGATTTGATCTATTAATCACTGTAAAAAAGCACAGCATTTAGAAGAACTGATTGTGGCATGATCTAAATGTATACATCAGATTACGGAACATCCCACGGCTGCCGCACGATGTACTCCAAATTGGTTCCTGTTATAATAACTTATGCACGGTTCACACATTGGGGTGTTCTCTTACGTACGTGCTAGTCAAATTATTCCTCCCACCACGCACAAGATTGTAAATCCATTAGAAGAGATGTGAACAATTAATTCAATCCGAATATTACTTGAGCTTTTATTTTAGTCTCACTCAATTTATAACACCTTGATACTAATAAAAGAGAAGTACAAATCATACATAATTTATGAGAAGTAAATGATACGTATTACTACTTGTTGAATCTAAATGCGTCTGAATGGAAAAGCCCTGGGCGTTGCCTCTCAGAGCACATCCAAACTTCCCCTTCTTGCTGAGGTCAGAAACTTTTCTCATATCATGCGATAATCTGAACCAATGACATTATTTGATGCTCAGTTCTCTGCCTTCTGGTTGGCTGGACAGTGTCATTCTAAAATGCAACAGAAAATTATGAAACTGATTTGAATGGAAATAATCTGCCAAACCAGTGGTTCAGGTGAATTGAAAAGAGACAGTGATAGAAGCTGTGAGTTTTCCCTTTGTTAACTGTCCAATTCACCCAGTAAGCTAATTTTAGTAAAATTAAAATGTACTTACTTTTAAATTGTTTGAAAGGCTTAAAGATGTTAAAATAAATAATAACTAAATAAAATAATGTCATTAATAAAGATAAACCCAGAATTCAAAATATGAAATCCAAAATGATACCTAATCTTCAAGACTGCATTCTCATCCTGGGATAAAGTAAGTTTGCTCAAAGTATTTGAAAACAGACTAACGGAAAAAGAACATACCTTATCCTTGAATTTCAAACATAATAGGGCCTCATAGTTGAGGACATTACAGTTTAACCTCCATTTGGTTTTGAAGATGAAAGAGCTTGCTATATTGTCGGAGAAACAAAATCTCACTACTTCGACACACTTTAGTCTTGTTATATGTTATATACATCATTGTTACAATAAACTCATTTAAGTATTTAAAAATTAACATTGATATTTATAGTCCTTTAGTGAATGCACTTGCTTAAAATAACATGAAGATTTACACTTTGATATTTATGTGATGTCCCTTTTTTTATCTTTGATGAAAATAATTTAACTAAATATAACAAAATCAGCATGTTTTTTCATTATTATCTGACTTGTGTTTTTCGCTACATGTTAATAGATACCCACTGAATCACTGTTTTTATTGTGACACATGGCAAAATATTATAATAATCACATAGAAAATGATTTCTTGTGATAAAGATGACGAAATAATAATATCGATAATATTAAAGAGAACAAACCTGTGATCGCCATTACTTCAACATACTTTTAATAAAAATTAAATATGATAATTAAAAAATACAATTACTTGAACTTTTGGAAGAAATAATCAAATTATTTTTTAAAGAAATGTTTAATCCAAGTGATTCGCAAATATTAGTTTTTACTGTAAAAAAAGTTTTCTCTGTGGGATATGTTATTTATTCAAGCAACTGACAACTTCTGACAACTCACGATTAACTATACACAAAATACACTATGGGCCAGTTTCAGAGTCAAATTTAGTACGCCTCAAGTGCGGCGCTACACTAAGTACATGACGACACCTACCTAAACCAGAATGGAATGGGCCAGTTCCCTATGCGGGAACGGCCCATTCCATTCTGGTTTAGGTGGGTGTCGTCTTGTATTTAGTGTAGCGCCGCACTTTAGGCGTACTAAATTTGACTATGAAACTGGCCCTCGGTCCCTATATACAAATTTTTATTTTATAAAATGATCCCAATTATAGTAGTTGGCTTAGGTTTTCTTTACACTTGTTTCAAATCAGTTTGAAACATGGCGTCACATATCCCTTTGAGTCTAGTTGTAGTTAATTAACTTTAATTTATTAATCTTAATTAAAATGTTAATTACCAGCCAATCAAATTGAATTACTCTCTCATGTACTTTTATATATTAAATCCCAAAATTATATTATATTATCATTAACAAGACTTAATAAACTTTAAATTACATTTACCAGTAGTTGTTAGATTATCAATTAACTCTTAATACATGTTGAATCTAAATGCGTCTGATTGGAAAAGCCCCCTGCTGACGTCAGACTCTTTTCATATCATGCGATATTCTGAACCAACGACAATTGACAAGAGTTGGCGCTTAGTATTCTCTCTGCTTTCTGGTTGGCTGAACAGTGGCATCCCAAAATGCATAAAAAATTTATGAAACTTGTTTGAACGTAAATGATTTGCCAAATCAATGGTTCTGAAGGATTGAAAAGAGACAGCGATAGACTCTGTAAATTTTCTCTTTGTTAACTGTCCAATTCACCCATATAGCTAATAATTTTAGTAAAATTAAAATGTATTTACTAGAGATGGGTCAAATCTTATAATTTTCGAATTCGAATCCAAAATTTGCTTTCTAATCTCGAATCCAAATTCGAATCCTCAAATTTTCAAAAGTATATGTTTAGTTTGTCAAAAAAATGATAAGTATATATATTTTAAAAAAAGCTAACAAATTGAAAGAAGTAAATTAATTACTTGTTAACAAAATGTATTATGTTTTATTACCAGAACTAATGCCACCTATAAAGGAAATTTCATATTAACAGTAGTGTTTTCGTTTCATATTCACTTAGTTAGCCTATTAAGAAATAATTTTAATAGTGCATAATTAATTAATACCTCTCTTACAAGTAAATTTAATTGGCCTATAGTGACGCAATAATGTATGGTCCGCCTAAATAGAGAATAGATATATATTTATTATTGAGCTATTTACTTATTTTAATTCTGTGGTCAGTCAACGTTCATCTAAAATTAAATAAACTTACTTGTTAGTTGTATTTGAGTAGCCTAGTGGCGGGTTCATATAATAAATATTATTGTAGAAATTGAAAATATTTTGTATAGAACCTTAGCATAGCAAATAAAGAACTTATTTTACTAAAGGGTTTTTGGTCTTTTATTTTTTACATATGAAGCTAAATTGTTATTTTTTCCTAATTACACGAATCTACGTAATTCCTGAAAAATTGCACTTTGAGTTCAATCTAAAGGTGAATTCACACGTACGCTGAAATTTTAAAGCAGTACAGTGAGTCCGCACCTCTTAGTGGTGCAGCTGTTCATACACCCGCGGAAAGTTGGGAGTCTCGGTTTACCCATGATGCATTGAAACGTTAAACATAAAACTGAAATATTACAATCAGTTCAAGTTTCTGTATTTAAAATAAAATTAGATTTTTTACTTACTGCTTGGATTTGATTTTGTCATCAATAAAACTCATGGCTTTCAATGAACTGTCGTTTTTCATCATCAAATTTGAGATATGCCATCTTGAGAATGTGCTGTGTTTATAAATAACGTGTGAATGTGGGGAATACCAGGCCTCCACCGTGGTTCGGATTCCACGTTAAACTGTAGGTCCTCCATTTCATCTCACAATACACCCTACCATTTACACATTAGCGTAAGTGCATATAACCCAAACGGGTAGTAAGACGCGGTGCTAATAATAATAATCATAATATAAATAACGCATGTTTATATGTTTGCGCATGCGCTGATCGGGTCTTCTTGGACGGTTTTTTGGGGAGGCGCTGGAAAAGTTGAAATTATCTCTAATCGAGCAGGTGACCTGGTGGTCTAGGGGTAAGGTGTCAGACTTATATGCTGGCGGCCGGGGTTCAATCCTCGGTCCCGGCAAAGATTCATATGATTACCAAACTCTTCCTTCACCTCTGACAAGACATCTTGTGAATGTGAGGAATGCCAGGCCTCCACCGTGCGTGCGGATTCCACGTTAAAATGTAGGTCCTTCATTTCATCTCACAATCACCCTATCATTTACACATTAGCGTAAGTGCGTATAACCCGAACGGGTAGTAAGACGCGGTGCTAAATAATAATAATAATAATAATAATAACAATATCTAATCGAGCAGTGTGGGCTACGCTTGCCAAGCGGAGTTATTATCATTGTATTAGAGCTATCACGTGAGAAAATTCCAGCACTGCTCTCATTTACAGCGAATGTGTGAATCCACAGAAAGCCTTTATATTTGAATTTGAGATAAAAAAAAATTGCGAGATTCTCGAATCTTGAATCTCTTGAATACCTTAGAATTCGAGTGTCTCATCTCATATGTTTACCTTTAAATTTCCTGAAAGGCTTAAAGATATTAAAATAAAAAATAACTAATTGAAATAATATTATTAATAAAGATAAAACCCAAATTCGAAATATAAAATGATACCTAATCTTCAAAACTGCACTCTCATCCTTGGATAAGGTTTGTATAGAACTTTGCTAACAGTATTTTACATGGAAACAGATTAACGGAATAGTAACATAACTTATCCTTGAATTTCAAACAAAATAGAGGCTCAAAATTGAGGACATTACAATTAAATTTGTGGGTATTTCTTTTGTTAATTTAATTTACTTGAATTTACTACTATACCTGGTTTTTAAAACATGTTTCAAACAAAAAATGGCTAGTTAAATCATTACAAAAATAATTATAAAAGTATATGATACGATTAAAAAATACAATATGATTTTTAATTAATATTTACTACGTCTTTCAGTGCTCTATGCTACACATTTGAATTACGCTTCCCTCGTTGTTAGGCTACGTTTTAAATAATTGTAAAACTGCTCCTTTGGGTTTGTATAACTTCTCATTTTAACCTATCTCACCGAATTATTCTATCCTTCAGGCCGAATTATATTGTTCTTGCGAGATGGAAACCAAAATAAATATATTTCATGTAAGGGTTTTAATATAATATATTCTTTAATTAGTTTAATCTTATTAAATTGACGAATAACCTTTTTTTGTTTAATTTTCTTGAAAAACATTTTCCAGAAATAATATTTTAAAATCTCAATCTATTGTTTTTGTTCAATTACCCTAGTTTGGGGACTCCCCGAGATCCATGCTAATTCGGAAATAAAATAAAATGGGATGAAGGGGGTGGGGGGTTGTATGACCAGATAAATATTGTGATTAAAGAAAATATCAAATGCTGCATATCCTTGTGTTGATCCTCCCTAGTAGTCCTAATTGATGTTCTTGCAGTCTAGGAAGTGGTCTAAGTCCTGAAGATTGCAGCAGGTTCCAAATCATCAAGTTTCACACGTGGTTCCATCGATGAGTTTCATAGTGGCTAGACATTTACCTATTATAAATAATCGGTGATTTTTGTGGCAGTTGGCCTATCTGATGTTTAAGCCAACTTTATTTAGTCCTAGTTATTTATTATTTTGTTATATTATCATGTTTATGATAGTATAAATATAAATAATTAAGTTAACAAATAACAATAAAAAACTTTCCAAAAATTGTTTTAGGTATACATAACGGTTAAAAAAACTGCCTCCAGTGGTCGGGGGTAACATCCCTCAAACCCCCCTTGAGCCGCCTCTACTTCGCAACCATGCGTATGCCACTGAATATAACCTCTCTCTCTTTCTCTAAGGTGGTCATATGAACAAGACAATGGTTCAATCAGCCTAACACAAAATAGTCACCCAATAGCTATTGTTCAGTAAGTGTATTTTTTAATTTTGCCCCATTTAACTTGCATAGTTATACTACACCAATGGGCAAAGTCCAGCCCTTAATGCTGACGTCACATATGTCGATGTCTACTAGGTTGACTGCTAGTGTCCTTGACTGACGCTTAGGTTGTAATATATTCAACCACTCCTTGTATAATCCCATCCCTCCCGACTAATCAGTAGATCTACCCGTATTCGCTAGGAGAGAATATGAAAAAACAGCACTGTCAGGCCATAGACAAGGATGATTCCCCAAGCGTTGTGTCATACCATGTATCTTATTGGCTGTCTGAGGATGAGTGGGGTCATGGCCTGTAAATCTGCTACTTGTAGTTCTTTCATAGACTGATATTAAGAGGAGAGAACACCGTTTGTCAAGGTGCGGATTTATATTCAGCGCATTCTATTTCGCGCCATACTCACTCCCGTACTTCGACGTTCTTGTGAACCTCACAGCGTTATTAGATCAATATCAATAATTCATCCTTTTCCTCATTCTCTCTTAGTTTAGTAGCAATTTATTTTCTTATTCCTTTTTCAAAATATCACTAACAATTCTTCTAATTCCGTTTATCTGCCTTTTCCCTTAGATCACAAACAATTAATAATATTCTTTCTATATTCCTAGATTACTAACGATTCAGCCCATTGTTCCTATTCCCTTTTATCACTAATAGATCCCACTACTATTGTCCACTTAGATCACTAATAATTTCCCTATTCCTCCTAGCTCCTTAAATTACTAGCAATTCATCCAATTTTTGGTAATTCCTTGGATGATAAAAACGAAGAGCTGCTGAAAATTAAAACTGGCAACTAGGAGTTGGAAAACATTGAGCAGTCCAAGTACCTGGGAAGTTTGCTGACAAAGGACACCTATTGCACCAAGGAAATTAGGTCGATAATTGCCACAGTCAAGGAAGCTTTCAACACGAAAAGGTTACTACTGATCAGCAAGTTGAGCTTGGACCTGAGGAAGAAACTGATTAAATGCTACATTTGGATCATCGGCGGTGTGGTGCATAAACTTGGACTCTTAAGAAGATGGAAAATAAATACTTAGAAAGCTTTGAAATGTGTGGCTAAAAAATCTTGGGTGGACAAACAGCGTGACCAAATTAATGAAGAAACCCTAAGAAGAGTGGTTGAGAAGAAAACAATTTTTGATGTGATTCCTCGGTACAAAGCAAACTGAATCAGACACATCTCCTTAGGAGGAACTGTCTTCTGCATGACATCATAGAAGGTGAGGTTACGGGAAATTAGGAAGAAGGAGAATTCTAATATTATATGACTGGGATAAAAGAAGAAAATTCTGGGAGCTGAAGTAGGGGAGCATATTGGTGACCTAAGTTCACTGACACAGGCATTGGACACGTCGTAATTCAGAACACCTAATAAATAGATAAATAAAAAATATATCACTATTGGCCGTTCTACTCTTAAATAGTGTAACAGGTCTTATGGAGAGCGCAGTTGTCAGATTTTATCCGCTTGAGATATATAGACAGTTTTTAGATTAGAAACTTTCCAATTTATATGAAGTGTGTAGAATTTATGTTTGGCTTATGTCAATAATTATGTATTAGTGTGCTTATTCTTATGATCGATGTTATTATAATAATTGTATTATACTAAACCCCCTCTAAATATACACTTCACAAAATCACCTGCGATGAGTATGTAAGGGTTTGAATTCTGGAATGTTATACTGAAGATGTTTTTCACAAATCATAAAAAAAAAACTCTATCCATGCGAATATGTGTGTACTTTCTTAAACAATCAGTTAACTTATCCTCACATTATTAGAGTGGTTATAATATAAATAATTTATAAAGCCTTAGCTTTACATTCGAAAACATGATTAAATCCCAAAACACCATGTAGGCCAGCACCAAAATAATGACCGAAACATGAAACTAATATCTCACAACTGGTAGTAGGCCAGGCATCAGGTATTTTTAATCGGAAAAAAATCCCAGTAAGATGTAAAATGTTCTGATCGCTTTATTTTGAGGATTTATTTAGCGAAATAACCCCCCACCTCCCTCGTTTAAGGTCTGAGTTTGCCTCAATAGAAAAAAAAACACGCCTTTCAATATATCCTTTTAAGTTAGTTTTACGGTAAAAATAGCTATAACCGTAATTAAACAGAAATAAATTTTCTATAAAAATGTGTCAAAGCATGTTTATCGTATGATGGATAGTTTCGAAGCTATAGCCATAGCCAAGTCTGAGTTCATCACAACAATGAAAATAACACGCTAAAATTAGATTTTCTTTCAATATCTCCTTTTAAGATAGCTTTATTGTAAAAATAGTTTTATACATAATTAGACATAATTATATTTTCTATAAAATAGTTCCTAAGTATATTTATTGTGCGATGGATGGTTTTGAGTCTATACTCTATAGCCATGAGAAGCTTAGCACCTTCGTGCAACTGCATTTGACTATTGTTTTACCTTGTATCTCGCTTCCTACGTTACATTATAATATAATTTTACTATAATTTTATTTAATAATTGTAGTGTTTGAAAAATAACGATTGAATTTATCACTAAATATTCATGGCTTAGTTTTGAACCTATTACAAATATGTTTACTAACAAGCAAACAAAAATATATATAATTACATATGAGTGAAAGGATTTTAATTCAATTAATTAACGATAACTGTATTCTGTTATCTAGGTAGAAAGCGTACTGTTGGACAAATAGATATTAACACTTTGTAAACAAGGAACTGACAGAAGTTAGATAGAACATTTCGTTTAGTTTAACAACTTTATAAATATGAATATTCGCTCTAAATCAAACGAAGGAGCGTCTGCCACAACTTGGCAACAGTAAAAAAGGATTAAGTTTCAGGCAATAAACATAAAAACAATCTAGCCAGGATAGTACCAGACTAATACCTGAGAGATTTAATCATAAATGATAGTAACAATTGAAAATAGATACATAGCATCAAATCCTATATTTCTAAAGTTACTAAGAATAATATTATTTAAGCTATTTAGCTATCTTGTATTATCCCTCATGGGGAGCTACGAAAAACCTAAGAATAATACCCCATAAGAGTAGCTTCCATTTTACAAATAATAGATGGCTAACAATCAGGCATCTACACAGTAATTTCCTTTTGTCGGTCATTTCCTAATAAGTACGGCTAGAACAATAAATAGTAAATGTATACATTTACCCATTACTAGGGCATACACTTGTTACACCCTCTCTACGACTCAATACTACCCCGACCATTATAAGGTAATAAAGGGAAAAAAATGGAAATGGTACAAATATGTAAATTCAACAAAGAGTAGTTTATTCAATTAATGACAATAGCGCAGATGACAATAAATGGTCTCATTATATCATAATGAGTTCTGTCGGAAATCATACTCGAAGTAAACAACTTTACAAAATTCTAGTTGTGCAAGTATTTTAACAAATGGAAACATGATATCCATCACAAAATTGATAGTCCAGTCTTTATGAGACAATACTACAAGGTAATTATTTATATGTGATACAAAAATTATAAGGGCCTAATGGGCACCTTGATATGGTTCCAAAGGTTTCGTAATGCACAGAAAACGATATTTAATATATAAAGAAATTTAAATGTTGACGACTACATTACAGAGTTTACATAAACGTGAGAGTTTGACTACCAGACATAAGCCAAACACCCACGGGACTACTCGATCTGACAGAGAATATGGGACACACAGTTCCCAAAATAAATAAACAAAACTGAGCTGTTCAAAAGGAACTTACGTTACAGACTAATAAAGTTATCCTAATTTAAATTCCAAAAAAAGCTACATCACGTTACGTTAATTCTAACCATATATTCAAATTCGAAAAGTTACTTTACAAAAAAAACGGGATTACTCTACAATTCCAAACGAATAAATATTACATGCCAACTTCTAATTATCACGCAACTGAAAATATTTACGAGAATAAATACAAAAGCAAACG